>JAIUJO010000213.1:935344-937306 GCA_023846275.1 Vanilla planifolia | reverse complement strand
GATTAAGAAGAAGAAATAGAAGAAGAACTAGTAGAAGAAGTTGAAGAAGATTAATGAGAAAAGGAGAAGGAAAGTAAGAAGAAGAAGGAGAAGAAGAAGAAGTAAATGAAGAAGAAGAAGGAGAACAAGAAGGAGAAGAAAGTGAAGAAAAAGAAGAAAAAGGAGTAGAAGGACAAGGAGAAGAAGAAGGAGGAGGAAGGGAAGATGAAGAAGAAGAAAAAGAAGAAAGAGAAGGGGAAGAAGGAGAATGAGAAGAAGAAGTGGGAGAAGAAGTAGAAGAAGAAGGAGACGGAGAAGGAGAAGAAGGAGAAGGAGAAGAAAGAGAAGAAGAAGAAGAAGAAGAAGAAGAAGAAGAAGAACAAGAAGAAGAAATAGAGGATCAAGGAGAAGAGGAAGTGAGAGAATAGAAAGAAGAAGAACAACAAGAAGAAGGAGAAGAAGAAAAAAGAAGGAGAAAATGACGAAGGAGAAGAAGTAGAAGAAGAATGAGAAGGGGAAGATAAAGAAGAAATAGAAGTAGGAGAAGGTGAAGAAGAAGAAGAAGAAAAAGAAGAAGTTAATGTAGAAGAAGAACAAGAACAAGAAGGAGAAGAAAGGGAAGAAAAAGAAGAAGAAAAATGAGAAGAAGGATAGGGAGAAGAAGAAGAAAAAAGAGGAAGAGAAGAAGAAGAAAAAGAAGAAAGAGAAGGGGAAGAAGGAGAAGGAGAAGAAAAAGAGGGAGAGGAAGAAGAAGGAAGGAGAGAAGGAGAAGAAGGAGAAGAAGGAGAAGGAGAAGAAGAAGAAGAAGAAGAAGAAGAAGAAGAAGAAGAAGAAGAAGTATAGGAAGAAGTAGAAGAACTCAGAGATTAGACAGAAGAAGAAAATAAGGAAGAAGGAAAAGATGAAAAAAAGAAGAAGAAGGAGAAAATGATGATGGAGAAGAAGAAGTAGAACAAGAAGGAGAAGGAGAAGATAAAGAAGAAGGAGAAGAAGTAGAAGATGAAGAAGAAGAAGAAGAAGAAAAAGAAGAAGAAGAAGAAAGAGGAGAAGTAGAAGACGAGGAAGAAGAAGAAGTAGACATAGAAGAGGAGGAAGAATAAGAAGAAGAAGAAGCAGAAAAAGAAGAATAAGAAGAGGAAGAAGAAGCAAAAGAAGAGGAAGAGGAAGAAGAAGAAGAAGGAGAAGAAAAAGAAGAAGAAGGGGAAGAAGAAGAAGAAGAAGAACCAAGAAGAAGATGAAGAAGAAGAAGAAAAAGCAGTAGAAGAATACGAAGAGAAAGAACAAGAAGAAAAAAAGATCGAGAAGTACAAGAAGAAGAAGAAGAAAAAGCAGAAGGGGAACAAAAAGAAGAGGAGGAAGAAGAAGAAGAAGAAGAAGGAGAAGGGAGAGAAGAAGAAGAAGAAGAAATAGAAGAGGTAGAAGAAGTTGAAGACGAACATGAAGAAGAGGAATAAGAACAATAAGAAGAGGAAGAATTTGAAGATGAAGAAGAAGAAGAAGAAGAAGAAGAAGAAGAAGATGATGATGATAATAAACGAGAAGAAGAACAAGAAGAAGAACTAGAAAAAGTAGTAGAAGAAGAAGTAGAAGAAGATGAAGAAGATGATGATGATGAATAAGAAGAAGAAGAAGAATAAGAAGAAGAAAGACAAAGAAGTAAATGAAGAAGAAGATGAAGTAGAAGTAGAAGACAAAGAAGTAGTAGTTGTATTAGTAGTTGAAGAAGAAGAAGAAGAAGTAGTAAAAGAAGTAAGAAAATAAGGAGAAGTAGAAAATGAAGAAGAAGAAGAAGCAGAAGAAGAAGAAGAAGAAGAGGAAGAACAAGAAAAAGACAATGTAAAAGAGGATGAATTTAAAAAAGAGGGAAAAATAAGACGAAGAAGAAGAAGGAGAGGAAGAAGAAGAAGAAAGATGAGATGAAGGTGGAGACAAAAAAGAAGAAGTAGAAGAAGAAGAAAAAGTTGAAAAAATGAAGAACGAGAA
>JAIUJO010000213.1:750344-930344 GCA_023846275.1 Vanilla planifolia | reverse complement strand
AAGAAGAATAAGAAGAAGAAAGAGAAGAAGGAGAAGTTGAAGTAGAAGAAGAAGAAGAAGAAGAAGAAGAGGAAGAAGAACACGAAGAAGAAGAAGTAAAAGAGAAAGAAGTAAAAGAAGAAATAGAAGCAGAAGAAGAAGGACAAGAAGATGAAGAAAAAGAAGAAGGAGAAGAAGAAAAAAGAGACAAAGAAGAAGATGAAGAAAAAGGAAAAAAGGAAGAGGAAGAAGAATAAGGAGTAGTAGGAGAAAGAGAAGAAGGAGAAGGAAAAGAAGAAAAATAAGAAGAAAATGAAGAAGATGAAGGTGAAGAAGAAGAAGACGAAAAAGGAGAAGAAGGAGAAAATGAAGATGGTCATAGAGGAGTGGAACATGATGAGGAAGAGGTGGAAGAAGAAGAAGAAGAAGAAGGAGAATAAGAAGGAGAAGAAGTAAAAGTAGAAGAAGATTTTATGGAAGAGGAAGAAGAAGAAGAATAAGAAGTAGAAGATGATTAAATAGAATTAGGAGTAAAGTGTATTATTGAGGTAAATACATCTTGTATTCTTTTTATTAAAGATTAGGCATAAATGTTTTTAATAAAAGAATGTTTGTGTGATACCTTTTCGTTATGTTCAAGTTAATTAAAGGATTTATTATACAGCAAAGGCTCCAAAATTCTATGGAGTGTGTATAATAAAGCCTCGTGATTGAATATCTTTAAAAGTTTTGTCTGACTTTACTTTATTGCATTTTTCTTCAGATTTTCTTTGTATGAACAAAAATTATAAAATTCAAATTTGATTAATCGAAATTCTTCACCTTTGGTTATGATGCATAAGGGTGAATAAGTTGCGCCAAAGTTGGTTGTTGTTTTGCGTGGAGAAGTTATCTATTCCATTGGCTTAAGGTTATGGAGTAGCTCCGCTATAGGCATATTACATTACTTCTTCAAAATTTTGCAAAATCTCATTTGGGAGCATGTTCAACTACCGACCAAAGTTCATAAGTCAATAATTTTGAATTTGGAAAACTTCTTTCCAACTATTTTGTTCAAAATGATGAATGAAAGTTGTAGAAATTATTTTAATAACTCATGTCATTATTATGAAAGTTTATTGTGAACTTAATGGCAAAACATTATTCAAAAGGTGTAAATAACTTTTTTTGTGCTATATCATAGGAATTTGCATTATAATGTTAATGCTAATGCAAAGCACTTTCTTTAAGGTTATGCATATGGTAGATGGATAATATGGAAAAGCAAGAAATAAAAGTAGTAAGAAGAAAAGAAAGAAGAAGAAAGAGAAGAAAATGAAGAGAAAATGGATGACTACGACATTACACTTTTAGAACATGATATAATTTTCAATTATTTGATAGTAGAAAATAACTTGATTAGAAATGAAAATTTTGATTAGAAGAATAAAAAACATTTATTGTTTGTTTTGTATGAAATCTATTCTTTGAGGAATTATTTTTAGCTTATTCATCATATGTACATATGCATGCATCATCATAAACTCTTGCTAACATTGAAACTAAAGGAAGTTTATCAATGCAAATGCCTTATCATCAAGGACCAATTTGCATGCTTTACATATATATCATCAAATGTAATACCAAATTATTGCTATAGACGAAATCATATTTCATTAGACTACCCTTTTAGGAAAACCTTTTTTTTAATTAAATAAACATGTTTGGATTCCTAGGATACATTGTTTTGGCTGTGACTTCAAATTCTTCAATCATCATGCATTCTACTTATTTGGAATCCCAAGTTAATTTGGATTCCTTAATACAAAGCTTAGGTAATTGTGTAGGTCTCCTTAAATTTTAAGTCCTTATACAAATTAACCTTAATATTTTTTGCTTCAAAATGATAAACCTTATTACTTATTAAGATTAACATCTTGAACAATTTGATTATGGAATTATTCTATGTCAGTAGATAATATTATCACATCTTGGAACTTTACATTATAGACTAATTCTAAAATCTATTGTAAATATAATTTTTTTTTCAACATTTATTTACAATTTTTTCTTATATCTCATAAAACATTGTCAGACTATGTTCATAATGATTAGCTACAACAACTAATCATTTATGCAACTTTTAACATAAAGCAATAAAAATTTAAAAATAGAACAGTGCTTTAAGATTTCAAGATCATAATGAATAACGATAAATCTTTTGTGAATATAATTCAGTTATTCTATTAATTTTGATTAAGTAGGAATTAAATTACACAAAATTGATAAGGATTCATCCTTTGTGAATAAACCTAAGATAAATAAAGAATCTAGATGAATTAGAATTCTAAATCCTTAAATACTTATGTCATGTAACATGTTAAAGTTGTTAATATTCCAAATTCATATGTAATTAAGGCAACCTTAAATTTTTATATCTCATCCCATTATTTTACACTACTTAGTTATGGAACTAAAATTATATAAGAATTAGTGTCTAGTCTTATGAGAAGATGTCATGTAAGAAGGCTTGATTTTTGTACATTGTATTGTGGCTAATAAAATTAACTTATGATTCACCCAATGGTTTGGTTAATAAGGGATTATTACTAAATGTGTCATATCCCAAATCATATTTGTTTAAATTTACAATAAATACATGAACAAAAATATTATATTACCAAAAATAAAATTATTGAGACCTTGTAGGTGAGCACTAGACCATATTTTAATTATACCAAGCCAATTGGATAGTAAGTCTTCATAACATGTTTGGTGGGCCTCACCTCTATCAACTATTCTTTTATTTATGTGGTTGGTTACATAGCTAAGCTTTCACTTGTCTATATCAACGAACGAACAAATTGGTAAATGGCCACACCATTCAAGCTTGAATTGAAAAGGAAACTTTCACACAAATTCCTAAATATGGAAATAATCCTAGTGGCATTTGAGAATATCAAAGTTTTAAAAACTTTTAAGGTTGTATCTCTTCATAACTAACATCTATTAAATACATTAGCTAGATTTTTTTGTAATGTTAGGTTCATTAGGCATGGAACATCAATGATTTTAAGCAGGCAATCTTTAAGTGGCATCCTAAGTTTCACCTAAATGTTGAATGATGCTCTAGTTTGACTGTCATTTGAGTATCTATTGACACAATTTTTTAATAATGGAGCATTGTACTAGTTAGTTTTGGTAGTAAAAAGATCCTATGTAAGTGACAAAAGTTACTATAAACCTAACAAGATCAAGCATAACAAGGATGCGTGTTGCTATTGATCTAGTAATTGAATTACCTAATTTCATCTACCTAACAATAAAAGATGAAAACTCAAATGGATCATGGCAATGAATTCCATAAGATAATCTGTTATTGGTTTGACTTCTATGTTCAAGGTCACACCTCTCTTCAAAGTTAAAAAAATTAAATGTCATCTAATATTCAAGTTAAAATCGAGGCTTCAAAAGTGCCAACAAGTGTGGATGAATCCATGAATTTGGAAAATGTGGTAATTGAAAAGTCATTTCAATCTAATAGTTTAATGTTAGATAAGTATGCCTATGAAAAAATAATAAGGCACAACCACATTGTTACAACTCCATGAAGGAGTATATAAAAGTCACAAATAATTGTGCTAATAAAATGTGTAAAATAATTAGCACATGCTCAACAAAAATAAAGGTTACCAATCAATTGACATGGAACAACATGAAATTTTAATCCATATTACTGATAATTAAATTTCTTTAAAAAAATCCAAAGATAGAATAAAATACTATGTTTAGTTGTTGATTTATTAGCATCTTAGGATAAAGATTATTTGTAATATGACTTAACAATCATTTAAAGATTTTAGCAATGACTAACCTAAAAGAACTACAAATTCTTGTCCAATGTAATTTAAATAGAAAGATAACCTTTTTTAGAGTAAACACTTAAAGAGAGACTAGAAATGGCTAAAGGAAGCATCTTAGTTGGAGCAACATTCATAGAATTCCTAATTCTCTCAAACTGCATAACAAATAATTTTATTGGATCATATCCTAGTCTGGAACATAAGAGTTACAATAAATAAGAACACTATAAGCTCTTTCCTCTACTCTACACTAAAAAATAACTCTAATTACTATCATGGAACCTTTGAATGATAATAACAAGTTGCATAAACTATCTAAGAGATTAGAATTTAAGCACAAGTTAGGAATATACCAAATAAGATTAAGGTATTATGATGAAAAGCATCCATTATGTAACCTTAAATGAGGATGAGTAGTTAATTCACATGCTCATTTATAATCCAAGGGAGTAGACTAGTACCTATTATACCTTTATGTATGCTAAATTCAAGGCCTAAAGAAAAGACACTTTGGTACAACTCAACTCAAATTATAGGGAAAACTAGAGCTTCATTGTTAGTAATAACTGACTTTAATATAGACACTACTTAATTAATACAATCCTCCAATCATATGTAGAAAGTATTGAATGAATTCAATGATTAAATTAGTCAATGTTACATGAGAGAACACCCATTCATATGGCCTTTAATGACATGAAAAACGAAAGGAAAGGGCAAATGGGTTTAGAAAATATTGGATTGATAGTTAGAGAATAAAGCTTTTAAAATGTAGAGAACAAGATCAAATCTTGTGCATCTTCTTCAATCTATAAAGGATCCTATCCCTTCGCCATAGTTTTTAAAATTTTAAAATGTGTCATTGAACTATCTATCATTCACACAAAATGCAAAACATTATAAAACTTATGTTGTCAACAAAATATTTATTAAATTTATAACTTCAAAATTAAGTTTTTTTATCACATATAATGGTAAGTAAGCTGTGACCATACTCCATTTGTAATTTAGTTATCAAGATATTAAATCATCATCAAAGAAAATTCTTAACATAAAAATTTCTTACATTAAATATAGTTACATTACTTGCTAACAATCATGAGAATTTGTTGTTCACTACATTCCATTATATAAAGCATTTAGAAAGAAAAAAATAAAAAAATTGACATCATTATTATCAAATTCTTAAATAGTTTAAATTGTAAATATAAAATTTTTTTAAAAATATTTATCTAAGGTTCCAAATAATGAAAATATTGAAATATAGATTAAAAATTTAAAGGAAATAACTGATAATTGTACTAAAAAAATAACATAAAAATATTTAAAATTATCTACCACATTCCATTGATTAACAATTACAGATATACCTATTTTTTGTTCAAGCAAATAATACAAAAAAAGTTTTTAGGTCTGAGAAAAAAAATTAACAATACAAAGTATTAGAACTACTTAAAAGAACATGCCTTTCCATAAAATGAACTTAAATTTATTAAATATTAAATATTACAAGGTAATAAAAAAAATTTGCAACAACAAACAAACTCAAATATTTGAAGTATAATGAATAAGCCTTTTATATTTAAAAAAACATAAATAACTGTCAAGAATGAAAATATGACATTTCAAATACAAATTAGATAAAATGTACTTTTTATGAATGATTAAAAGTATGATAGAATTGACGTGCCAATCTTAAATCATATTAACATAGAGTCTAATTTGACTCGTTAACTTTATTTCAAAATAGTCAATAATAATATAAAATATAGAAAATATAAAGAGAAAATACTAATTAACATAATCAAGATTCTTTTCCTTATCCATCAAATGTATCATGGAATATTTGTATTTGATAAACACCTTTAATTTGTTATATTACTTATTTTTTTGATGAACATTTTCTTTGTTATTTTAGATTTCTTATCAAATTAATATTTTTATTTTTCTTCAATAAAAGTTTTGTACACTTTTAATAATCAAAACGTTTACATCTTAAATAATTACAATTTTTCCTATAATCGTTAATTTTTAACATCTTTTATTTGTATTGTGAGTGTTTTTAGCATGGACTAAGCAAAGATTTATTATTCATTCATTTTGTAAATTATTTTTATTTTTAGTGTATTAATATTGACATATATTGATGACATTATTTTTAGTTTGATTATGTTTTTACTTATCATATCTATTTTTTAAATTTAATTATTTATCAAAATTATAATTTTCTAAGTTATAATTTTTATTTACAAAAGTTACTTATTTTGCAAATAGCATTGAAACCTCAAGTTCTTTGATGTTGCACAATATTTAATATTTTTAATATTTATATTAAATTATTTTTTTAAAATTCAAAACTTTTAATAATAAGATGATTTTTTTATTAATGTAAAAGCTTTTTATATTTTGATCCCATGTGCTAGTTTAGTGTATTAATGTAAAAGCTTTTATTGTTTGTTACATCCAATATTTGACATAGGATAACATATTTTTGAGATGACTTAACATATTTATTAAGCACTTTTTGGTATAATAATTTGGCGATGATGATCTTAGTTTTTCATTCCTTTTATATCTGTCTTTATTTTTTTTATAGAGTACTTTTCATTTATTATTAATTATTAGTATTTTTTTTTGCTTTTTCTTTGTGCAAAATCTTTAACCTATCTAATATTGTATATTACTATTATTTTTTATATCTCTTAGCTATAATGTTTTCCCTTCAAAAAAATATTTTGTTTCCAATAATGAAATCAATCAGTAAAAATGCATGCAAACATCATTTGGTTTGTTAAACTATATTTTTTTCAATTAAAATTCAACAAATATGTAATGTATAATTATAAGCCTTAAAATAAATTTAATATAATAAAAATCTTTTAATATTGAAGTTACGTATTTTCTTGTGAAAAATATCTTTTGGTGTAATCTAGATTGATGAACAAACAAATTTTAATAAAATTCTTTGAGTATAGAAAAAAATTATATTTCATGGCTAAATATTTAAATTAATCAAAATAATGAATAAAATCAACAAAAATAGCTTCAATAAAGGAAAAACTAACAACAATGACAATGAAATTAGAAAGTTAACTTTAAAAAGAAAAAATATCTAATTTTTTTGGACATTCAAATGATAAAGTTATATTAATGAATTATCAAAAATAAATTGAAGTGCCATGAAGTTAATAGAAAATATCAAATTTAAATTAAAAATAAATGTTATTGTAAAAAAGTTACAATAAACGTTAGGAAACATCAGATATGACAGGAAGGTCCATTGATTTCTATCATAACTAAGAAAAAAATCATATTTTATCACATAATGTAATAAAAATTTTTAGGAAATAAAAAAGGACAAAGTGAAGTTTACGAAATATGCATGAACTTTAAATTATTTAACACAATTTTTAAAAATGCAAAGAAAACTTTTTTCCAAAATAAACCATTTAGAATTGTCAAAGCATAAAGAATATTGAATTTAAAAAAAAATCAGAATATAAGAATAAAAATATGCTATTAAATATAAGAAGGTTAGAAATGGATTTTCCATTGAGCATAAAAGACTAAAGTAAAACATGGTTTTAGTATATTAAGAGTAATGCATGGCATATTACAGTTATCCTAAATTACTACAAGGATGAAAGGTTATCTCATCCAAAGTGTGACAAACCATAGTGTTATATAAACATCGAATTTTTAGGTTAATATGGAACAAATTTTCTATGTTGTTTTGATAACACTATCATATTCAATGTAAATCTTATACATGCTCATTTAAATAATAACTACAAGCATATAAATTTATTTCAAAGTAGGAAAGAAAAAGCTTCTTAAAGAAAAAGCTTCTTAATGATTTTATTTTTGAATAAGAAATTCTATTCAAAATGCATCATAATATAGAACTATAGTAAAACCAAAGCTAGATAAGATTAATATGTTCATGACTATACTACAAAAAAGGGTATCACTTGATTCTTGTTATCTAAATATATTAAATAAAGTAATGTTTTTAAAAGATCAGTTTGTGCTACTTTTTTTTTTGATAATGGCTATTTCTTTTAACTATTATTCTTAGTCAAAATAGTTTGTGGTCTAAGATTGCCTAATGAAAATAGGACTAAAATAATTATTTCATAAAAGAAAATAAAGTTTATTTTCATGAAACATTTTAGTTTTAAGTAAAGTAAAAAAATATCATACTTTGTTGTTTCTTGAACTAAATGAATAAGTGGCCACATACATTACATGTTTCATGAATTAATTTATTTTCCTTGACTACCTTGAAAAGCATTTTTTAATTACATCTTAGTATTGTTTCAATGACTTTTACTAAAAATATATTGGAATTTTAATAATTTATTAGTAAAAAAATAATGCTAATGTTTAGTAATAGGAACCATTCGTGTCAACAGTGCCTAAAACATGTTGGATGCCATTAAAGGGTTTGGAACGCATGCCCATAAACCTTTGAACTAGCTATAGTACTAGGTAAGATTGCAAAAATAGTTTTTATGGTTCATACATCAAGTTTTGACTTTGTATCCTCATATATAGTCTATAGTTCAATACTAGCATCCTGGGTGATGACTTTTCGACTGAACTGGATGCTAGCCAACCCTGAATAGGATGATTTAGACGATAGCGCAAAACATTGCAAACAAAACAATTTGTTTCTTTTAAAAATCTAGCACAATCAAAGCTATATTTTAATGCATTATGCTTCTAAATTGTAGCGATAACCAAAATTGTGTGGTTGCATAATTTCGTGATTTAATTATCCCATCTCCTCAATATTTTTATAAAGATAGATAATATCATTTATTTGATCATGCAAGTTCACGTTCACACTGTCTATGCTTGTTCTACACATAGGATCGAAATCAAGTCGATTGATTATGATTCAAATCTTGCGATCACAATCAAATCCTATTTCAAAATAGCATCAATTAAATCTCATCCATTGATCATGTAGCTTTCATAATCAAATAGTCTAAATCATTTTGATCAAAAAGCACATGCAAAATAGTCTCTTTGTCATTTTATTTAAATGATTATTTTTTATTGAAAATACGAAAATAGTATGAATAACATGGTCATTTTACCCATTAAGGGATACTTTTAGTTGATAAAAAATATCTATGAATAACAGAATTTTTGAAAAATATGTATTAATGAATCTTTTTATGATCTTACCAAAAATTTCAAGCCATGACATTGAAGGCATTTGTGGCCTATGATCATTTTGATTTTTATACACTACTTTTAGTCTTCAAACTCCGAAAATTTGTTTTCTTTTCAAATCAACAAAGTAATATTTTAATTATTCCTATATGTTTTAACTAAGATACTTATGCCTCATTAATCATTTTAAATTTTGTTTCCTACTACGTTTCTTCTATTGCTATTTTATATCGTTGTAAGTTGACGTATCATGTTTCTTTTATTTCATTGTTGTAATGGTCCAGCTTACGATTCTTTTAGCAAAATGCTTATATTGAGTATTTGTTATTACTTATTTTTACCATGGGCAGGTGAAAGTTTGTTTTATGTCATGTCACCTAAAATTCATTTGTAGACATTTTAATTCTTATTGATTTTTTTACTTCATAATTTTTATAAAACTTTTTATAAAAAATTATATCTTTTAAATTAAATTTGAAATTTATTCAAAATAATTTTTAGATGTTTATTCAAACATTTTAAAAATACTTTTAAACTAAGTTTTAATATATTTTTGTTAGAAATAGAAAATTGTATTTCTAATTATTCACCCATACCTTACTGAACCAAACATCATTTGACATCATAACAAAATTCTCTTATTGTGAGAAGAAATTTTTCCATCGATCCATGGCTCAAATTATTTTTTCAACAAGTTTAAGCAAAGATGGTTCTAACTATAGGCCTCTGCTTTTTTGTGATAATTTTTATCTCTATTGAAAACTAGAATAACAAATTATTTAAAATCTATTTATAAAGAAATATGGGAAATAATATAAACTTTTTTTAACATTCTCACCAAAAAATTCTCATACGATGTTTTCTTCATAAATAATTTTGTGAAACAAATAAAAAAGTGAGTATAAAGTATAATTAAATGATAAAATCATAAATGTTTTTCATAATATTTTTAATACTACTAACTTTAATTTAATTATGAGTTTAAAAATAACTTATAAAATCTGGCATAAGTTAGTGATGACTTATGAAGGACCATTTGAGAAGAATGAAATAATAAGTTATGTAAGATAAAGAAGGCACTGAAAAATATTTTTGAATGAGTCAAAAGTAATCATCACAAGTGAAAAGAAGGAAAATAATGTACTCTTCTATATGATGGCTACAAAAGAAAATGAAGAGAGTATATCTTGAAGTGAGGAAGAAAATTACATTAAAGAAAATTATGATAAGAATTTACTTTATGTTTACTAAAATATAAAATGTTTAATACAAAATAAAAGGATTCTAAAAAAGAATGTAAGGAATATGAAATTTGTTATAAAATAATTAGAGAGAGGGCCAACATATTTAAAGATATGGAAGGGCTTGTGTGCTCATCTTTAAAAAACAAAACAAATTAGTAGAGAAATTTTTTTTTAAGATCTTATATAAATAAATATGTTGACATTTTATATTCTATAATCATAAGTTTATATTGCAATATTTCATAGAACCCAATAATAATTTACCTACATGTAAAGTTAGAGCTAATATATATATTTGAAATTTTCAACTTTTGCATGGAGAGTAAAAGAAAATAGTAACATTATTACACATAAATACATTGAAACCAAAATGGCTTTGCTTCTAAAATCTAATAATAAAAATAAAGTATTATGCATAAAAAATTTTATTAACAAAATTTAATTAAAAATGTTAGTTTAGACATAAATAAAGAAAAAATAAAATTTAAAATATTCAAATGAAATAAATGGGGAAATATAATGTAGTTGAAAAAAATCGAAAACTTTAAAACTTATTTAGGATTATCATAAAGAACAAATTGAATTTGAAATTTTGACAGATTTTAGAATTACTTTTATCATAATAATTAATTATTTTAAAAATTTTCAATAAAAAATGATAAGATATACCTTACATAATATTTTATGGTAATTGTTATAAAAAAGAACTAAAACAATTTGCAAGGCATTGTATGAGTTGACCCTAAACTATCCAACAAAGTGTAAGTAGAAGGATGTGTTCTCTTAAAAAAATAAAGTTCATTAAGTACTTGAAAAATACATAAAAAAATTAAGTTTTTAAAAATTTACAAACATTAGAATGAGCCATTAAGAGTGAAAATAAAAAAGAAAGAGAATTAAAATTGAAAGATATAAGTACAAATTAAGAAGCATTAATCAAATTATGTCATACATGTAAGTAGAGTTTATCTTAATTATTTTAGATATTATTTTAATAAATAATTTAATTTTTATTATTTTTATTAAATGTTTTATATGATCAAAATTGAGAAATTATTTTGATATTCACTTCTAGACGTCGTGTTTTGTTTGTTGATAACAAATCCTAAGTATTTTGAATAAATTTGTTGAAGTTAATTTTTAGATTTTAAAAAATTGATGCTTGTGCTGATGAGAAAACTTGAAGAAGTGGAGAAATGGTTAAATCCTATGAAGATCATCATATTTGGAGTGACAAACCGCAAAGAGATATACTTTATCTTTTATTTTAGGTATTATAATTTTATTTTAAAAAAATATTAAGTTTCATTAAAATACTTATTACAAGACACAAAAATTAAATTTTATCAAAATTAATATTCTTAGAAAAATATTAGGTTCTCAAAAACTTAATCTATTCCCCTTTGTTATCTTGTAAATCTTTTTATTTTTTTATCAAATCTTAATATTTATTCAAACACTTTTGTAAATTACAAATTATAATTATAATAATTAAATACATAATAATACTAACTAAAATAATGCTAATTATTAGCAATAAAAACCAAAAGTCTCTACAATGCTTAAAACATATTGGCTATCGTTAAGAGCTCTAAAAAGCATGTCCCTAGACTCATCTACCAGTTGCAGTACTAAGTACAACTGTGAATGTAGTTTTGTTGGGTCTTAGAATGGGTTAGTACTCTCGTATTCACTTATACAATGTCTAATGAAATACTGACAGCATTGGTAATGACTTGTCGAGCAAATAATGGGGCTACAAACCCCGAATAAGTTCACTTTGATGAACACGTAAAGCTTTAAATGCAAAACATCTTTGTTCACCTTAGTAATATAAGACTAAATCAAAGCCTTCTTTTCACGCAACATGTTTCTAAATTGTGGGGCTTACTAGAATTGTCCAATCGTGCAACTTCAAGATCAAACAAACTTCATCTTATTGGTCTTTTTTATAAAGTCTGATACCATTTAACAATAGCATTATAAATTTTTTGTTCCATGTGTAAGATCTAAATTTAGCCATTAGAAAAAGATTTAGATGTAATGATTTTGATCAAATACTTTTTTAAACATCCCCATCAAATCCCATTTGCTTGATGATATAGTTTTAAGAAAAAATTAGTTTCAGTTCATTACGTTCAAGTGATTTGTGCACATCTTTTTCGGCTACTTTTTTGAGCCTTTAGAATATTTTCTTTAAATAATAATTTTTCAACTAAATTTAAAAAATAGGTTAAAAAATAATTATTATTTGGCTTGTTTGGTAAGTACATTTAGTCTTATGCAAATTGTTATAAACAAGAGAAATTTTTAACAAAATAGATTGATGAATTTTTACACAGTTTAAGTAAATTTTACAAGCCACAATATTCAAGTTGTTACTAACCCAAAATAAATGTTGCTACTATAGCTACTTGCTTCACTCACCAAACTCATAATTATAACTTTCTCTTAAGTCAATTAAGTTATTAATTTTTTCTATTCATAATTAGTTTAATTAAGATACGTTTGCCTCATTAATTATTTCATTAAGCATAAGATTTTGGTTGTATTAATTTTGATCATGAGACCATAGTCACTTAATTTTTCGGTTTTTTTATTGTGAGAGTTTAGCTTGTCTCTCTTTTAGTGAATGTTTTATGTTGAGTGTTTTTTCCTAAATTTTGTTAGGGGTGAATGGAGGCCTATTTTAGTCTGAATCACCTAAAAATCATTTCTATATATTTTAGGTCTTATTGATTTTTTAGTTTACATTATTTTATAAACTATTTTTATTAAAAAAATTAAATTATTTTGAATTAAATTTTAAATATTTATAAAATGCTTTCAAAATATTTTTTTAAAATTATTTTTGTAAGAAACGTAAATTTTTATTCTTAATAATTTAACTCCTTTTTGTAGATCTAAACTTTATCATATGCATATTATAAAGTACTATATACTGTGTGTGTGAGAGAGAGAGCTGAATTGTTAGGAATAAAAATTATATTTTTATAGAATATTTTACAAAAAACCTTAATGTTATTTTTTATTAAACTTGAGTATATCTTTAAAAGTGAAGTTTAGTAAATATTAATTTTATTTTAAAATATGTTAAATCTTTTAAAATATGTTGATTTTCTTTTCATTAAAAATTTTTAAGAAAATTAGGAAAAAATATAAAAAAATGGTAAATGAATATTTTTCAAGTGTACAACTACCCTCAACAAAAACTAGCAAAACTGATAACTAATATAAGTGTTTGGCAAAATTATAGGCAGGTTAAAGTATTACAACAATAATACAATAAAACTTTGCTACTATAGCCTTGTAACCAAACAAACTTAGAAACAAAATAAAATAATTAAATTATGATAAAATAAAAATTAATGAAAAAAAAAACACAATGCTTGAAAATTTTTTAGTGAGGTACAACTATTTTAAATTAGTCAATTGTAATTATAAAAATTGAGAACTTCATTAATTTTTGAAGAAATTAAACATTATGAGTTTTATGCATGAAGGACAAAGCATAAGGATGTGATGATGAGCATTAGGTTCTAATGGCTTGAACGATATCACTTGAAAATTTTTCTTTAAATTTTATAAATCAATGTTTTTCATGAATTCACATATTTATAAACATTTTTTTAATTGCTAAAAGTACTTATAAAATTGCTAAATTAATCATTACTAATAAATTATAAAAATCCCAATGTTTTGAAATAATGTCTAAAAGTGATATTCCCAAGAACTGCTCGTTCAAAAGGTTCCTAGACCATTTGATCATGAAAAATGGAAGATGAGATAGCTTGGATTAAGCAAGCATTATTTGATCTAGACCAATAGATCTAAATTGTCATCTAATAGCTAGATTTAAATCTTATATATGGTCAAAACATGAAATGTAGAATCACAAAATTTCATATTTGTATAAGAAATCTATTTAGTTGTTTTTAAAAGGCTAATGAGAATAAGATCATTTGATTGAAAAATTGCAAGATCAAATTATGAGATCACTCATATAATTTTGAGAATAGTCATGCAAAAAGGTTGGAAGTTTTTGTTACATGCTGCATGAATGATGGATTACCATTGTTTGGTGTTATTAATACCCTGGTCTTATCTAAAGTGATTTCTCCAATTATTTGATGAGTTATGTATTGAACCAATATTATTAATGAATTATGGGGGGATAGTTTATTAATCACACAATCCCAACTCACCATATTTTGGAGCTATGTTCTAACTTTGCATTTTCCATATTATTAGTAGTAGGTTCTTCTTTTTTAATATTTTAATTATATTATTAGTTTTACTAGTTATTTATTATAATTATAATAGTTTTTTAAAATAAGTTATTGATATAATATTTCCAAAGATACGATCAAGAATAAAGTACTTTTTTAGGTGGTGGGCATATGGTAAAGATTTTAGAATTTTAATAATTTTCCAAAAATAATTATATTTAAAAAAAATTTAGCTTTTGTGCCTCCAAAGAATGATTGTAATCAAGCTTAATATTTTAATCAAAATATTATTGCAATAACTAAAGCTAAATTCAAAATATTTATCTTAGTTTTTTGTCACTCCAACCTACATGATTATCATAGAATTTCACCCTCTCTTCTTTTTCTTTTTAAATTTTCCCATGAATACAAGTATCATCTATCTAAAATCTCAAAATTCACTTAAATGGATCCATTAGTAATTCTTAGTGTTTATGATTATAAAACAAAACACCATGATGAGAGGTCACTACAAAAATCTCTCCTAGTTAATGATAACAAAACTTTTAAAGGAATTGATAAAAATATAAACTATTTATAAAAGTAATGTGCATGACTATTAATGCTCCAACTTCATGTATGTCATGACAAGAGTAATGCTCTAGCTTAATTTAAACTTATTTTAATCTTTTAATTTTGATTCTTCCCCTCTTTGACATCACTTAAAGAGTTTTAATATACATTTAGTAAATTGTTAACAAATTTAGAATTTTGTGAAATTATCAACAAACTCAAGTTTTTCTTTACGTTTATTTTGTTCAAATTATACTTTTATCCCATGGTTTAGTATACAACTTTTAAATTAATTTAATTCTTTCTTTATAACTATTACCAACATTTACTATTTATACTATCTTGTGTTATGGATGAATTCAAATTTATTGCAAAAGCTTAATGTTTATTTTAAGGTTAAGGGTCAACACAAATCATAATTTTATCTATAACTTATTTATTTGAAAGATCTTTATTAAATTTTAAAGTTTTAAGATTTTCTCCAATTGTTTTCTTTTTTCTTACTTTTTTTGAATTTTCTAAACTTAATTTCTCAAATTTTATTTATAATGTGCAATACTTGATTTTAAAAAGAGCAAAAAAAATTTTAACTCCAACATATTTAGGATAATTATGGTACTATTTTCATTCATATAAAGTATTTTTCCAAATGAGATAAATCCTTAAAATGAATAATAGAAAGAGGCTATTATGAACTTATAACAAAATAAACGTGGCAATACTTAAATGTTAGTTACTACACACAAAAGTCTTATACTTAAATGAAAGCTTAATGAAGCACAAGTGTTTTAATACATGAGTTATAATTAAAGAAAATTAAGAACATAGCATATTTGAGAAAAAGTAGAGATAATTAATGTGCTGACTGAAATGTGGTCCATAAAAAGAGTTAATGAAATCCAAGAACTAAATGCTTCAATATAATGGCTTGAAATTTTTCTTAAGATTTTATAAAAAAACATGTTAGTTCATCATGTTCAAGAATATACCTATTTATAAATATTTTCTAATAACTAAAAACACTTTCCAAATTGACGAACTCATCAATGATACTTTTATTAAAAAAATCTACCATACTTTTTAAGCAATAAATTATGAGAATCAAAATAACTAAAAGACATACTATGTCGGAGTTACTCAATTGGAAGGCTCTTGGACTATTCCGTAATAATGGCTTCCTAATTATGGATTAGAATAAAAAGTGCTATTTGAAAAATATTGTTTGAGCTAGACCGTTACATCTGAATCATAATCCAATGGTTAGAACATGCTCTTACGTGTGGATAAATCATGGATTCTGAGATAGCAAAATTACTTGATTACATAGAAGATCAAAATAATTGCCTTTAAAAGGTGGATGAAATTAGAATCATTCAATCACATAATTGTCCAAATGGATAGCAAAAATTGCTGACATAATTTTTAGTTCAATCATGTGAAATGGATATAAGTTTTAGTCCCATATTAAACAAATAATGGATTATCATTGCTTTATTTGAGCTTTCCTACATCACATAATTTGTAAATCTTTTAAGATTGACTATCCTTTGCTTTGCTCCAAATTTAAGTTATATTTGTACTCTTAATATTTTGAATCAAACCAAAGTTGTTTGATGAGTTTAAGAGTTATTTTACCAACATGATAAGCACTAATAGCCATATTCAGGCGCTATGCTCTAATTGATGGTTATTGTAAGCATTACAAGTTGTATTCAGGCACTATGCTCGAATTGATGGTTTTGGTTCTTTTTAGTTATATATTTTTTAATTTTTTTAATTATATTATTATATTGTTACTAATTAGTTTTGTAATTAAAATACACTTTGCAACAGGTTTTGGAAGAGAATTTTCAAAGAGGCATGATAAGATTAGAATGGTTATTTGGATGGGAAAAATAAGATTAAAATTTTAGAATCCTAATACATTTCTAAGATTATTAATTTAAAATGAATCTCTTTGTTAAATTCAAGCCACATCTTTTCTTTTCTATTAATTCTCCCATGAATAGAAATATCAGTTTTCAAAAATCTAAAAATTCATTAAAATAAATATGTTAGTAATTCTTAGGATTGGTTGTTCTGAAACAAAATTTCATGAGTAAATGTCAAAACCACAACACATTAAACGATCTAATATTTAGTAAATGAAATGATCAAAAAACTATTAACTATCTTTTGATAGTCACATTATCTCCTTTCTAAAATAGTTTAGGGCAATTCCAACCATTTATGGGACCATGTAGTACCCACATGAAATAATCTCATTTACCTCTGGGCTTTACCAAAATTCCCCTTAGGTTGTACTCTATTAATGTAAGTATTTTTAAGAATATTAAATTTCTCATGTGACATAGATATTGACTTCAAACAATATTAATTTTTTGAGAAAGTTAAATCCTCCATTAAGAGGTGACTGACCTTTCTTCCTTAAAATAGCATCATACAATAACTTCAAAAAACTTGCTCCTTCCCCTTCTTTAAATGCAGTTTTATCTGATTTGTCTCCCTCTTCTTAAACTTTATAGTAAATTTCCATTTCGCTCCCAACTACAATATCTATGTTATTAGTTGCTTTTCTATCATAATTCTCCCCATTTGGTACATAATTTTTATTTTGTTATATATCTCTTGTGGCAAAAACCATATAAAGACTACATTTTCTTACACATTCTAGCGCAAATGACTTTTGAAAGTTTTCAAGAAATTTCATAAAAACACTACTCCAAGTGTTACTTATTTAATTAAATAATTCACATATTTCTAACAACATTTAGCCCTTTTGTTATTTTTCCTTAAAAAGTCACTTTGTATTAAATTAATATTATTTTCATATTGGTATTTTTTATGACATGTCTAGTTCAAGTTGAAAAAAAATTATTATTTAGGGCTTCTTTTCATTTGTTTTGCCATATTTGGCTTCTCATTTGCATTATTAGTTCTTCCTAATTATAGTTTTTGTGATCTTATACAAAAAAATCCATATCCAAATTTCATTTCATCACATTCAAAATAAATTTTAAAATGCACTTACATTTATTCAACAAATATTAAATAGATTTTAAAGTATTTTCAATATTTTTTAAAATTCTCCACATATAAGAATTTAATCATTCAAATTCAAAAAATGTTGGGATTTATATAAAGAGTCTTTTCCTCTACATCCCAAATAGTTACTAGTTTGTATAACTTGTCCATTGTACATTCAACAAGGGATGCTCTTCTTCCTTATTTTCATGATTTCTTATGTTAAGAAGCCCATTATCCTTTCCTCATGAAACAATCTTGGATGCACCCCCGTGCTATATATGTAGTATTAGCAACAACTTTTATTAAAACTGAGAGACAAAATACATGATGTATTCTTTCTAATGATAATGGAAAAAATATGTTGCAAGCAATTAAATAATTTATTTCAATAAACTACAAAGAACCAAAATTCTTTGTCTTTAAATATCATCATTTTCTAAATGTTATAATGCATTTCATTAGACATACCTTTGTCAATACATGATCCTCTTTTTAAAAGTCCACTTTCTTAACTATCTTTTCAAAATTTTCATGGAGAAAACCTATTCTTTATTAATTCAGGTTTTCACTATGTGGACATTCGTAATGGTTTCTAATGACATCTATATCAAGAAGAGTACTCTTCATTTGTTCATATCAGTATAACCATAATTATAATTGAATATTATATAATCATATGTGAAGTGTCATCTCTAGGTTAGACTAATAATTATTATTGTATAAGAAAATTAATTAAGAGTCAAAAAATTATCTTAGCTACATTAGAAGCAAAATTTTCATAACCTTAACATGTTCTTAAGTCTTTTAAATTTTTTATTTCATAGATTTCTTTTTCTTAGCTTGGAATCATGTGCTAAACATTAGTTGACTATAATATGCATTAAGCAACCTTTTATAAAAGTATGATGTAACTTTGGAATCCTTATGTAATATTAATTTTTTTGCAATGGCACATGTCTTACTACTTTTTTCACATATATTTTACTTATTATTTGGCAAAACAAATGTTACCTTATTAGGCAACATGAGGATTTTTATAGTGGATAACCTCATTTTCAATTAAGTTTAATTTAAAATCTCTACTTAAAAATATTTTTCATTTAATATTCCCCACATCACTAAGATAGCTTAAAACAATAACTTCTTGCTATAAATATGCCAGAATGATTAATATAGTAAAGTTCCTTTTTGTTATGGATATATCATATATTATTAAATTATTTATCTAAAAACTTAATTTAGCATCCTTTATGTTATACATCATTCAATGTTTCTCTCCTTAAAACTACAGAACCTACTTTTACTTTTCTATATGTGATATAAGATCTCAAAACTAGAATGCCATAATAATTGAAGCCATTCTAATAATCTCAATGTATAAATTTATTTATTATCAAACCAATTATGATTAAAAGATTACATATGTTTCAATAATATGATGCCCAAATATGAAAATTTAACCATATTTTGATTGTAAAATTACAATAGTAAGTACATAGGAATTCAAGATTAAAAACAAAGTTAATGGAAGCTATCTCAACACAATATTCTTCAAATAGATAAACCAATTAGCAATTTATTAAAAAAACTTTTTTGTAATGGAATCTATGAAAGTGGTGTTTGATCAAATTATGCATAAAAAAAAGAAGTAGATTTAGAAGATATGGATGGCTTTGGAAAACTAAAATTGAATGAAAAACAAAGATTTTGGTATGAAAAAATTTGTAGATTTCTACTTAAACATTATTTTAGTATGAGGATGTAGACTAGATTTTGTTCATCAAGGATTATACTGATTAACTTCTTGTCTAGTATTTTTTCAATAGACTATGACTTTTGTAAATGATTTGGTATGAATGTGGGTGAAGGATTTGAGATGAACATAATTATTGAGGTGTTCTATTTTATCAAATTGCAAGTTAACTAGGGTAAGAAAGGCATCTCTAATCTAAAAAAAAGTACATAAATGAGATGTTAAAGGTTTAAAAATAAAAAAAATGGTAGCATCAAAGGAGTTTGTATATAATGAAAATCACCTTACAAATTTAATCTTAAGAGATATCCCTTTTGGAGTAAAAACAAATGTCTTTTTTTAAATAGAAATTTTATATGTTGCATCTATGTTAAAATTTTTACCACAAAATACAGGTGAAGCTTTGAGGAAAGATTTTTTTTATTTGTCCATACAAGATGGTTTCAACTTGTTTGTGGTAGTGAATGTTTTGAAATTGAATGATAAGCAAATTGACCACATTATTGTGTCAATAAAGTTGGTACTCAAAAATAAAAAGTAAACGATCATGTAGGTTTCATTCAAAATAAAGGAATGCTAGTAGAAAATGGTTATAATTAAGTGGAAGGATTAAGAATAGAAGGAATACTTGAGCAAATGGTAAGGTTGATGACAACAAGGTCATTTTTAACTTGTTCCTTTTACAAGTTACTTAAACTATACCAATTGGATGTTATGAACACCTCCTTAAATGTTGTTATTTAAGAAAAAGTGTATGTAGAATAATTGAATTTCATTCAACATTATGTTCATCAAAATCTTGTGCATAAGCTATTGAAAGAATTGTATGAATTGTAGCATGAACAAAGATCCTGGTATCACATACTTAGTACATATCTTCTCAAACATTATTTCAGGATAGGACTATAGATATAACTTTGTTTACCATTAACTATGTTGATGAACTTCTTCTAATCAAAGATTATGTAGACAATATCATATTTGGATCAACTTTGACTCATGTGAATGATTTAGTAAGCTTGTGGGTGTTGGATTTGGGATGAACACATGGGTTATGTCACTATTTTCTCAGATTGCAAGTTGAGTAGGACAAGAAATGTATCCTTTTATTTTAGATAAAGAATATAAATGAGATGTTAAAATAACTTTATTTTAAGAAACTCAAATGCATTTTTACTTTCAAGAGTCCACTACATACTATTAAATAGACATAAGAAAGGAAAACAAATAGATTTCTATGTATACCAAGGGATGATATGTTCTTTGCTTAACTATAATATGACGTAACAATGAAGCTATTAAAAGAATGCTTTTGGTGCTTATTTGACACAAAGATATTAAGGTTTTTCTATCCTAAATTTCAATTATGTCATGACTTAACAAGATATGGCTATAAAGATTATGTAGGTTCTCAAATACATAAAAAAAGCATTTTAATAACTTTTTGACACCTCTTAAACTCATGATCTAGCAAAAAAAGAAAAAGAATTATTGCTTTAGCAACAAATGAACCACAATATATTATGTTGGAAGTATTTTGTAAAAGTTTTTTGTTTGAAAAGGCAATTAGATTATAAAAATTTGCCAAAAATATTTCAATTTGAATGTCATTTGTCTTACTCAAAACCCAAAAAAGTACTATAAGTCTAAACAAATTAATTTTTTGCACCATTTCATTAGAGACCATGTAAAATGAAATGTGGTAGACATTCAATTTGTTGTTAACAACAAGCATGTTAGAACCTCAATAAAACTTCTTAATAAAGATTTATTCAATAGAACTAGATGATTTTTTTAAAATGAAAAAAAGGGAGAAATTAGGCTTGATTTTAAGAGAAGTTTCGTGAGTTAAGGGGAGCTCATCTATATGCTCCAATTACTTTCAAATATAGCTTCACTTTATAATATCTAGAAAATATTTTCTTGCACTACATTCAATTACATTATCATAAGCTTTGATGGCAAGTAATCATAAAAAAGAAGTTATCGATACCAAGAGGAATACTCTAAGATATTTTGATGTCAATAATCAAATTAAATATCATACTAATTGATTATGTAGCTTTTCTTGTAAATATGATAGTTGAACAATGCTGGAAGGAGATTAATTTTGGAAGAATATGTCAATTACCTAAATATATCGATATAACCATGCTTGGAATAAGAATTAAAAGGTTTTTTTTGTATTGTCAAGCATCAAAGTATTTCTTTTTGTGTATGACACTTCCTTAGCTTACAAATTGGTATAATAGAGAGGACTTATTATCATGCTGTCCATATATTAAAGATTACTGTTATGGTTTTCTTACCATTTTGTTTTATTGTAATTGCAAACATTTTGTTTCAAGTGATAGTTTTTCTATTATCTAAAAAATTTCATAATTAGTGAATCTTTTACCACATTTTGGTTGTACAAACATCTTAACATTATACTATTCTTTCTTATGACTTTTAATTTTCTTTTACTAAAGGAGATAGTAATCATTATTTCATTATTTTGGTGTGTGATAATCATCATTTTTATAGTGTAAAATATTTTATGTTAATGAATTGCATTTATCATATTTTATTATTTCTCTTATCCTATTATTGCAAGCTTATTTTATTAAAAATATTTGTGATTGTCCCTAATTAGAAATATAGTTAAGAATTTTAAAAAACTCATTAAATCATTAACTTGAGTGTGTTGCTTTGTTTATAATTTTTAATAAATGATAGATATTTGTATTTTATATGTGTTAACCATATCTTTCAATAACTAAAAAATTTATTTTCTGCTTAATAAAGTTTTTTTAATTATTTGCTTAAGCTAGAACTATTAACCATGAAATTTTTATGTTTTTGAAAAAATTTTCTATTGATAATACTTTTGAAGCTTTACCTCTCAACTTTTTGCTTTGTTTGTTATACATTTTCAAATCATAGTATTCATGTTAGCCCATTTATTGAAATCTAAATTATTATTATAAATTTTGCTTAAACTATTTGCATAAGAACTAACATTTTTACAAACAAATTTTCATCATTGTTTCACTAAATGAATTCTATTGATATATAATGCATATACTAGATATTATTTTCAAAAAATATTTTAGTACCTTAATAACTTAGTTTTTTTATTATGTTTTAAAAAATAGTTTTATTTTCATGATTAAATTAACAAAAAAGTTTTTAGCATACTATGCATCTAGTTTTTAAACATTCCTTTCAATGTTTAAATAATTTTAATAATGATAGGCTATTTATTATGTTGTATCAATTAGAAAACTCTTCATTGAGTTTATTCTTATTTATTATATTAATTATACACAAAATAGTTATGATTCTATAATTTTTTCATATGATATAATTTTTTTCAATATTTTGTACCAACTATTTAAATATTGTTTTACATCTATGATGTTTTTGTTTTAACTAAAATGATTTCTAATAACTTCTAATTATTTAATTATACAATCACATATATGTTTACATGTTCAATTTCTTATATTGCTTAGCTTATATTACACAATCTAAATATTTTGAATCATTAAGATTCTCTTATTTAAGTATTTAAAATAAAAAATTATATTTTAATATTTTTTTGACAAATTAAGGAAAACATTTCTAAAATTGAATATTTTCACATATTTTTCTATTAGGAAAACTTTTCTCAGAAAATATTGCTAATTTTTGTGTAAAAACATTGAAAGCAAAAAATATGAAAAATATATTTTGTAAAAATATCATACATATAGATTATGTGTGGTTAATTAGTTTCCTGAATTATTGTTTTTTTATATATTTATCAATTCTTTGATTTTTTTTGTTTGCAATGAGAAGTTTTTGTTACTTGCCTCTTGAGGATTTGTTTTAGTATGTATTCAAATATTAGAATTACTTATAGTGCTTTTGTAGGTTATTGGTACATTTTTATGTTTTTGCATTTTTACAAGATTATGAAACTTATATTTTGAATTATTTCTTTGTGATAATTTTTTTAAAATCTATGACTTTCTTATTTGTAAAAAGAATTTCCAAAAAAATGCATTAATTCTTCAATATTTAATATTTAATTTTAAAGAAAAATTTACCCCTCTTGAACATATATAAAAATTATGAAATATTTTATATTTCACTTTTTTAAAACAGGAAATTATTAAAATAAATTTTAATATTTATTATAAAAAGTTATATTTTAGTATATTATTTTATTTAGATATTGCCAATGTTGTTTCTAATATGTGAAAATTGCTTCTTAAGATATTTTTCTTTATTCCTTTTGATCTCATAAAATGATAAGAAATTTGTAATTACTTCGATAATTTTTATTACACGTTATTGACAATAGTATTGTATATTTTTAATATTTTTTGTTTACCAAACTATTCAGTTGAAATCTTTTCAATCTTTTTAGAAATTCCTACTAAACATTTTTCCTAAAGTTTTGAAAATTATAATTTTATTTATTTATTTATGTTATTTTTTTGACTATTTTTATTGAATTTTTGTTGGCACTACATGATATAGTAAACATAATGATCGAATATTAAATTATTAAGTTGATTTAATAATTATATTTCATTTAATTATTTCAAAATGTTTTCATTAACATGCTTGCAGCTTTTACATTATTATGAAAATTTGTATTCATTTCAAAGCATACAGTGATAGTTACTTGAATCATTTTTAATGTTTCATTGTTTTGCAACTCTTTTATTTTTTTATACTAAAAAAGGTTTCATGATTTAATTATGTAAATAATTTTTTTAATATATAATTTACATATTCTAAAAAATATAAGTGGACTTATTTCATAATGATTTGCCATTTTTTGCATCACAAAATTTTTATTGAAATGGTATTTAATATATATTGTTTTATTACGATATTAAATTTACTATTTTCTATAAATTATAGTCATTTACTATATTTAGCATTATTTTTCTTCATAGAAAAATCTTCTTTTATTATTTAGCAAAGTTTTGACTTGTTCTTTCATGCAATATTTTTTTAATTTTAAGAATATTCTATTTTTCTTATTTTATTTAATGTTTTTTCTTAACATTTTAAAATTGTAGACATTAGCAACATAATTTTTAAAGCATGACGGATTTATGAAATAGTATTATCTTCATAATATTTCGAAATCTATATCTAAATACACCAATATTTTAACAAATATATAACACCAATAATTTTTTGTCATGAATTTGTACTTATATGCAAATATTACAAATATTATCATAACTTATTCATTTAATTTTCTTAAATATATTACGTACATCTTTGATTGCTTTAGCATATTTTCTTCAAATTTATTTTTAGAAAATCATTTCCTTTAGCTATTAGGAATTAATTGTAATATTTTCAAAATTGTTCAATTATAATTTTCAGCAATGTTTTGTTTTTATTAAATTTTAAATATTAATTATTTTTATTGTAAAAAAAAATTCATTATTTAAAATACCTAATGATTAATCAAAAGTTTATTAAATATAACTAGTTTTGTATTTCAAAGGTAAGAAATATGCATTGGAAATGAAAATATAGCTTAAAGAAAATTAATAGAAAGTCATTAAGATAATAAAATGATTCTAGAATATCATCTCATAAATTGTTTTTATTATTTATTTTGCAATTTAGGCAAGCCATTGATTGTCACATTATAAATAGATTTTTCAAGCAAAAAATGAAATTATTGTAAACAAAATGTGTAAAATAATCAAATTTATAAATAAATGGTAAAACTTTTTTACTTAAATCTAGGAAAAGGAAATTTATTATCAAAATTTTGAAAATTTAAAATAGTAAAAACTATAAAAACTAAAAGTTATATAGGTTATTAAATATATATAACAATCAATTTATACAACATATAAAAAACAAATTGACAAATAATTGTAAACATAAGAGATGAGCAAAGTTAAAAAAACAAAAAAAAATTAAAGTAAATAAAAGTAAATAAGAACAAAAAATAGATAATATTACAAAAATGTTCATGGAAATATATCAATATAATGTGACAAGAAAATATCTTTTATCAATAAAGAGGTAGGACTAATGCTTTCTTGGAGTCAAAAAATGAAAATTGTAGTTGCTACAAAATACGTAAAATTAATCAAAAAATAATTTTAGAATTTGCCATAAAATATAATGAATATATTTAAAAAATAAAAAATCAAAATAAAATGAGAAAACAAAACATTTATGTATCAATAATAATTTAGTATCGTATTAGTTAGAAAAATATGCAATACATAACAATATGGTAAATGTTTTATTACACATTAAAAAATTTAACAAGAATGATGGAAGAATAAACAAGGATAGGAATCCGACAACTAGATTTAGGTCTTTCCATTATGCCACAAAGATAAAAAAGGTGGACAAAGAGGAAAAAAAAGAAGCAAGGCCAATATATGCCCTCCACTATAATATCATGCTTGGGTCCAAAAACTCAATGATGTAGAAAGCAAACATTATATTGCCAATTTCATAATTACATTCATAAACATATTTAAATTTTTTATAATAGGAATCAATCTATCAAAAGAAAAATTACCATGTAGAAAAAAACGTCCTTATACATAAACCATCGCAAACTAATAAATTATACAGTTGCAATTATGAAAACAATATCCTTATATGATTTTTAGTAAGTCTCTTATTACAACTTGTCTTATATTAGTTAACCAAACAAAGATGTTACATACTCTTTATGTTTATACTCTTAGAGTATTCATTGAGCTCAACATTTATTTTAAAAATATGACTAATCATTTTATCCAAAATGATATTATATATATGCAAAGAAACATTCATGCTTAGTTTTATTTTCTGAATTAAGAAGAAGAAAATTTTTGGAAGTAACACAAATTGAAGTTATTTATCTTTCAACACCCTATTAAGAATAACCTTAAGATAGATAAACTCAGGTGGACGTGTTTCAGAAAGGTAATGCTTAAGTGTTCTATTACTACAATAAGAAGTAAAATTAAGAGGACAATATTAAGATATTCATAAGTTTCATTTAGAGTTGATTTAAATGTTTGAATTTCTGAAAGTCTTGAAATTTTACATTTGTATCAAACAAAGTCAAACCTTCACTTAATTGGTTATCATCAATTAAATGTAAACATGAAGTGTTTAATAATAAGATTGATATTTTAAGTCATAGAAATTACTTGATCAAGGTGGCAAGCACTACTGATACAACTAAGTTCTTCCAAGTATATTATAAATGTGGCCATATAAACCAGTGGCATGAAATATTAAGTAAGAAATTTTCAAAGTTGATAACAATATAGTATGATTGAGTGTCTTTAAGTTGAATGGACTTATCAAAGTTCATTAAAATGGGTAAAAGAAGGGTAATATGATTAATATTTTTTTTTTAAGTAACCATGATAATTCCTAACAAATAATAATATTCTCATTAATAAAAAGTATAGCTTTTCAAAATACTTTTAATATTAAACATATTAAGAGATTTAGCATAACAATATACATTGAAATTTTGAATATTTTTTACTATGTAATACAACTAATATATGTTTTTTTGAAGTTTTGTATAGTGGTTGTAAGTTTAAATTAATTAGTTTCCAAAATTAGATATATATTTTTTAAACATCTTAAGTTTTTAAAATATAATAACAACATGAGACTTATATTAAAAAATATTATTTTATGAAGCCTTTTGAATATAAATTAATATTTAAAATAAAATTGATAACTTGTTGAAATTATTTAAAAAATTTTATAACAATCATTTTTTTAATATTATATACTTTTCCACATGCTTTCAGATTATGCATTGTTTTAATATTTTCATTAATCCACAAACATTATAATAAAAAAAATATTAAAACAATTGTACTTTTTTATATAACTTTTCTTGCTTTTTTAATATGTTTAATATATTATTGGGGAATTTAACACAATTAGAGTGTTATGAGTATTTTAAATTACTCTATACGACTACCTTTTTACATTTATTAATGATTTTCTATTGTTGTTATTTTGAATATATTTTTATACAAAAGTTAATTTTTAGTATCATTATATTAATCTTATAAGTTATAATTACCATATATTATGTTCAACTTATATATCTATAAAACCTTAGAATACTAAAAAAAATTTTGTTAATGATTTCAAATGTTGTATTATCATAATAAATTCTTATTTCTCAATCTTATTTATCACATTTATTTATGATATATTTTTCATGCTTCCTTAGCATAGTTTAAAAAAATTTAAATTTTTTAATTACTTATTAACTATTCTTGTAAACATTATTATGTAAAATGTAAAATATTTTAGAAAAAAATATTTATAAAAATAATATAATTGATTTAATTTTTTTAGTAAATGTTAAAAAAAGATTTTTTTCTTAAAAGAAAAATTTTTAAAAATACATCAATGGCATTAGAAATTTTAAAAATCATCAATACTATTAAACAATTCGATTGTTAAAGTTACCTCTCACACAATGAAATTTACCATCATGCATTTCTAGTGAAAAGATATAAGATATTTTTCTTTATTCCTTTTGATCTCATAAAATGATAAGAAATTTGTAATTACTTCGATAATTTTTATTACACGTTATTGACAATAGTATTGTTTATTTTTAATATTTTTTATTTACCAAACTATTCAGTTGAAATCTTTTCAATCTTTTTAGAAATTTCTACTAAACATTTTTCTTAAAGTTTTGAAAATTAAAATTTTATTTATTTATTTATGTTATTTTTTTGACTATTTTTAATGAATTTTTGTTGTCACTACATGATATAGTAAACATAATGTTCGAATATTAAATTATTAAGTTGATTTAATAATTATATTTTATTTAATTATTTCAAAATGTTTTCGTTAACCTGCTTGCAGCTTTTACATTATTATGAAAATTTGTATTAATTTCAAAGCATACAGTGATAGTTACTTGAATCATTTTTAATGTTTCATTGTGTTGCAACTCTTTTATTTTTTTATACTGAAAAAGGTTTCATGATTTAATTATGTAAATAATTTTTTTAATATATAATTTACATATTCTAAAAAATATAAGTGGACTTATTTCATAATGATTTGCCATTTTTTGCATCACAAAATTTTTATTGAAATGGTATTTAATATATATTGTTTTATTACGATATTAAATTTACTATTTTCTATAAATTATAGTCATTTACTATATTTAGCATTATTTTTCTTCATAGAAAAATCTTCTTTTATTATTTAGCAAAGTTTTGACTTGTTCTTTCATGCAATATTTTTTTAATTTTAAGAATATTCTATTTTTCTTATTTTATTTAATGTTTTTTCTTAACATTTTAAAATTGTAGACATTAGCAACATAATTTTTAAAGCATGACGGATTTATGAAATAGTATTATCTTCATAATATTTCGAAATCTATATCTAAATACACCAATATTTTAACAAATATATAACACCAATAATTTTTTGTCATGAATTTGTACTTATATGCAAATATTACAAATATTATCATAACTTATTCATTTAATTTTCTTAAATATATTACGTACATCTTTGATTGCTTTAGCATATTTTCTTCAAATTTATTTTTAGAAAATCATTTCCTTTAGCTATTAGGAATTAATTGTAATATTTTCAAAATTGTTCAATTATAATTTTCAGCAATGTTTTGTTTTTATTAAATTTTAAATATTATTTATTTTTATTGTAAAAAAAAATTCATTATTTAAAATACCTAATGATTAATCAAAAGTTTATTAAATATAACTAGTTTTGTATTTCAAAGGTAAGAAATATGCATTGGAAATGAAAATATAGCTTAAAGAAAATTAATAGAAAGTCATTAAGATAATAAAATGATTCTAGAATATCATCTCATAAATTGTTTTTATTATTTATTTTGCAATTTAGGCAAGCCATTGATTGTCACATTATAAATAGATTTTTCAAGCAAAAAATGAAATTATTGTAAACAAAATGTGTAAAATAATCAAATTTATAAATAAATGGTAAAACTTTTTTACTTAAATCTAGGAAAAGGAAATTTATTATCAAAATTTTGAAAATTTAAAATAGTAAAAACTATAAAAACTAAAAGTTATATAGGTTATTAAATATATATAACAATCAATTTATACAACATATAAAAAACAAATTGACAAATAATTGTAAACATAAGAGATGAGCAAAGTTAAAAAAACAAAAAAAAATTAAAGTAAATAAAAGTAAATAAGAACAAAAAATAGATAATATTACAAAAATGTTCATGGAAATATATCAATATAATGTGACAAGAAAATATCTTTTATCAATAAAGAGGTAGGACTAATGCTTTCTTGGAGTCAAAAAATGAAAATTGTAGTTGCTACAAAATACGTAAAATTAATCAAAAAATAATTTTAGAATTTGCCATAAAATATAATGAATATATTTAAAAAATAAAAAATCAAAATAAAATGAGAAAACAAAACATTTATGTATCAATAATAATTTAGTATCGTATTAGTTAGAAAAATATGCAATACATAACAATATGGTAAATGTTTTATTACACATTAAAAAATTTAACAAGAATGATGGAAGAATAAACAAGGATAGGAATCCGACAACTAGATTTAGGTCTTTCCATTATGCCACAAAGATAAAAAAGGTGGACAAAGAGGAAAAAAAAGAAGCAAGGCCAATATATGCCCTCCACTATAATATCATGCTTGGGTCCAAAAACTCAATGATGTAGAAAGCAAACATTATATTGCCAATTTCATAATTACATTCATAAACATATTTAAATTTTTTATAATAGGAATCAATCTATCAAAAGATAAATTACCATGTAGAAAAAAACGTCCTTATACATAAACCATCGCAAACTAATAAATTATACAGTTGCAATTATGAAAACAATATCCTTATATGATTTTTAGTAAGTCTCTTATTACAACTTGTCTTATATTAGTTAACCAAACAAAGATGTTACATACTCTTTATGTTTATACTCTTAGAGTATTCATTGAGCTCAACATTTATTTTAAAAATATGACTAATCATTTTATCCAAAATGATATTATATATATGCAAAGAAACATTCATGCTTAGTTTTATTTTCTGAATTAAGAAGAAAAAATTTTTGGAAGTAACACAAATTGAAGTTATTTATCTTTCAACACCCTATTAAGAATAACCTTAAGATAGATAAACTCAGGTGGACGTGTTTCAGAAAGGTAATGCTTAAGTGTTCTATTACTACAATAAGAAGTAAAATTAAGAGGACAATATTAAGATATTCATAAGTTTCATTTAGAGTTGATTTAAATGTTTGAATTTCTGAAAGTCTTGAAATTTTACATTTGTATCAAACAAAGTCAAACCTTCACTTAATTGGTTATCATCAATTAAATGTAAACATGAAGTGTTTAATAATAAGATTGATATTTTAAGTCATAGAAATTACTTGATCAAGGTGGCAAGCACTACTGATACAACTAAGTTCTTCCAAGTATATTATAAATGTGGCCATATAAACCAGTGGCATGAAATATTAAGTAAGAAATTTTCAAAGTTGATAACAATATAGTATGATTGAGTGTCTTTAAGTTGAATGGACTTATCAAAGTTCATTAAAATGGGTAAAAGAAGGGTAATATGATTAATATTTTTTTTTTAAGTAACCATGATAATTCCTAACAAATAATAATATTCTCATTAATAAAAAGTATAGCTTTTCAAAATACTTTTAATATTAAACATATTAAGAGATTTAGCATAACAATATACATTGAAATTTTGAATATTTTTTACTATGTAATACAACTAATATATGTTTTTTTGAAGTTTTGTATAGTGGTTGTAAGTTTAAATTAATTAGTTTCCAAAATTAGATATATATTTTTTAAACATCTTAAGTTTTTAAAATATAATAACAACATGAGACTTATATTAAAAAATATTATTTTATGAAGCCTTTTGAATATAAATTAATATTTAAAATAAAATTGATAACTTGTTGAAATTATTTAAAAAATTTTATAACAATCATTTTTTTAATATTATATACTTTTCCACATGCTTTCAGATTATGCATTGTTTTAATATTTTCATTAATCCACAAACATTATAATAAAAAAAATATTAAAACAATTGTACTTTTTTATATAACTTTTCTTGCTTTTTTAATATGTTTAATATATTATTGGGGAATTTAACACAATTAGAGTGTTATGAGTATTTTAAATTACTCTATACGACTACCTTTTTACATTTATTAATGATTTTCTATTGTTGTTATTTTGAATATATTTTTATAAAAAGTTAATTTTTAGTATCATTATATTAATCTTATAAGTTATAATTACCATATATTATGTTCAACTTATATATCTATAAAACCTTAGAATACTAAAAAAAATTTTGTTAATGATTTCAAATGTTGTATTATCATAATAAATTCTTATTTCTCAATCTTATTTATCACATTTATTTATGATATATTTTTCATGCTTCCTTAGCATAGTTTAAAAAAATTTAAATTTTTTAATTACTTATTAACTATTCTTGTAAACATTATTATGTAAAATGTAAAATATTTTAGAAAAAAATATTTATAAAAATAATATAATTGATTTAATTTTTTTTAGTAAATGTTAAAAAAAGATTTTTTTCTTAAAAGAAAAATTTTTAAAAATACATCAATGGCATTAGAAATTTTAAAAATCATCAATACTATTAAACAATTCGATTGTTAAAGTTACCTCTCACACAATGAAATTTACCATCATGCATTTCTAGTGAAAAGATATAAGATATTTTTCTTTATTCCTTTTGATCTCATAAAATGATAAGAAATTTGTAATTACTTCGATAATTTTTATTACACGTTATTGACAATAGTATTGTTTATTTTTAATATTTTTTATTTACCAAACTATTCAGTTGAAATCTTTTCAATCTTTTTAGAAATTTCTACTAAACATTTTTCTTAAAGTTTTGAAAATTAAAATTTTATTTATTTATTTATGTTATTTTTTTGACTATTTTTAATGAATTTTTGTTGTCACTACATGATATAGTAAACATAATGTTCGAATATTAAATTATTAAGTTGATTTAATAATTATATTTTATTTAATTATTTCAAAATGTTTTCGTTAACCTGCTTGCAGCTTTTACATTATTATGAAAATTTGTATTAATTTCAAAGCATACAGTGATAGTTACTTGAATCATTTTTAATGTTTCATTGTGTTGCAACTCTTTTATTTTTTTATACTGAAAAAGGTTTCATGATTTAATTATGTAAATAATTTTTTTAATATATAATTTACATATTCTAAAAAATATAAGTGGACTTATTTCATAATGATTTGCCATTTTTTGCATCACAAAATTTTTATTGAAATGGTATTTAATATATACTGTTTTATTACGATATTAAATTTACTATTTTCTATAAATTATAGTCATTTACTATATTTAGCATTATTTTTCTTCATAGAAAAATCTTCTTTTATTATTTAGCAAAGTTTTGACTTGTTCTTTCATGCAATATTTTTTTAATTTTAAGAATATTCTATTTTTCTTATTTTATTTAATGTTTTTTCTTAACATTTTAAAATTGTAGACATTAGCAACATAATTTTTAAAGCATGACGGATTTATGAAATAGTATTATCTTCATAATATTTCGAAATCTATATCTAAATACACCAATATTTTAACAAATATATAACACCAATAATTTTTTGTCATGAATTTGTACTTATATGCAAATATTACAAATATTATCATAACTTATTCATTTAATTTTCTTAAATATATTACGTACATCTTTGATTGCTTTAGCATATTTTCTTCAAATTTATTTTTAGAAAATCATTTCCTTTAGCTATTAGGAATTAATTGTAATATTTTCAAAATTGTTCAATTATAATTTTCAGCAATGTTTTGTTTTTATTAAATTTTAAATATTATTTATTTTTATTGTAAAAAAAAATTCATTATTTAAAATACCTAATGATTAATCAAAAGTTTATTAAATATAACTAGTTTTGTATTTCAAAGGTAAGAAATATGCATTGGAAATGAAAATATAGCTTAAAGAAAATTAATAGAAAGTCATTAAGATAATAAAATGATTCTAGAATATCATCTCATAAATTGTTTTTATTATTTATTTTGCAATTTAGGCAAGCCATTGATTGTCACATTATAAATAGATTTTTCAAGCAAAAAATGAAATTATTGTAAACAAAATGTGTAAAATAATCAAATTTATAAATAAATGGTAAAACTTTTTTACTTAAATCTAGGAAAAGGAAATTTATTATCAAAATTTTGAAAATTTAAAATAGTAAAAACTATAAAAACTAAAAGTTATATAGGTTATTAAATATATATAACAATCAATTTATACAACATATAAAAAACAAATTGACAAATAATTGTAAACATAAGAGATGAGCAAAGTTAAAAAAACAAAAAAAAATTAAAGTAAATAAAAGTAAATAAGAACAAAAAATAGATAATATTACAAAAATGTTCATGGAAATATATCAATATAATGTGACAAGAAAATATCTTTTATCAATAAAGAGGTAGGACTAATGCTTTCTTGGAGTCAAAAAATGAAAATTGTAGTTGCTACAAAATACGTAAAATTAATCAAAAAATAATTTTAGAATTTGCCATAAAATATAATGAATATATTTAAAAAATAAAAAATCAAAATAAAATGAGAAAACAAAACATTTATGTATCAATAATAATTTAGTATCGTATTAGTTAGAAAAATATGCAATACATAACAATATGGTAAATGTTTTATTACACATTAAAAAATTTAACAAGAATGATGGAAGAATAAACAAGGATAGGAATCCGACAACTAGATTTAGGTCTTTCCATTATGCCACAAAGATAAAAAAGGTGGACAAAGAGGAAAAAAAAGAAGCAAGGCCAATATATGCCCTCCACTATAATATCATGCTTGGGTCCAAAAACTCAATGATGTAGAAAGCAAACATTATATTGCCAATTTCATAATTACATTCATAAACATATTTAAATTTTTTATAATAGGAATCAATCTATCAAAAGATAAATTACCATGTAGAAAAAAACGTCCTTATACATAAACCATCGCAAACTAATAAATTATACAGTTGCAATTATGAAAACAATATCCTTATATGATTTTTAGTAAGTCTCTTATTACAACTTGTCTTATATTAGTTAACCAAACAAAGATGTTACATACTCTTTATGTTTATACTCTTAGAGTATTCATTGAGCTCAACATTTATTTTAAAAATATGACTAATCATTTTATCCAAAATGATATTATATATATGCAAAGAAACATTCATGCTTAGTTTTATTTTCTGAATTAAGAAGAAGAAAATTTTTGGAAGTAACACAAATTGAAGTTATTTATCTTTCAACACCCTATTAAGAATAACCTTAAGATAGATAAACTCAGGTGGACGTGTTTCAGAAAGGTAATGCTTAAGTGTTCTATTACTACAATAAGAAGTAAAATTAAGAGGACAATATTAAGATATTCATAAGTTTCATTTAGAGTTGATTTAAATGTTTGAATTTCTGAAAGTCTTGAAATTTTACATTTGTATCAAACAAAGTCAAACCTTCACTTAATTGGTTATCATCAATTAAATGTAAACAGGAAGTGTTTAATAATAAGATTGATATTTTAAGTCATAGAAATTACTTGATCAAGGTGGCAAGCACTACTGATACAACTAAGTTCTTCCAAGTATATTATAAATGTGGCCATATAAACCAGTGGCATGAAATATTAAGTGAGAAATTTTCAAAGTTGATAACAATATAGTATGATTGAGTGTCTTTAAGTTGAATGGACTTATCAAAGTTCATTAAAATGGGTAAAAGAAGGGTAATATGATTAATATTTTTTTTTTTAAGTAACCATGATAATTCCTAACAAATAATAATATTCTCATTAATAAAAAGTATAGCTTTTCAAAATACTTTTAATATTAAACATATTAAGAGATTTAGCATAACAATATACATTGAAATTTTGAATATTTTTTACTATGTAATACAACTAATATATGTTTTTTTGAAGTTTTGTATAGTGGTTGTAAGTTTAAATTAATTAGTTTCCAAAATTAGATATATATTTTTTTAAACATCTTAAGTTTTTAAAATATAATAACAACATGAGACTTATATTAAAAAATATTATTTTATGAAGCCTTTTGAATATAAATTAATATTTAAAATAAAATTGATAACTTGTTGAAATTATTTAAAAAATTTTATAACAATCATTTTTTTAATATTATATACTTTTCCACATGCTTTCAGATTATGCATTGTTTTAATATTTTCATTAATCCACAAACATTATAATAAAACAAATATTAAAACAATTGTACTTTTTTATATAACTTTTCTTGCTTTTTTAATATGTTTAATATATTATTGGGGAATTTAACACAATTAGAGTGTTATGAGTATTTTAAATTACTCTATACGACTACCTTTTTACATTTATTAATGATTTTCTATTGTTGTTATTTTGAATATATTTTTATACAAAAGTTAATTTTTAGTATCATTATATTAATCTTATAAGTTATAATTACCATATATTATGTTCAACTTATATATCTATAAAACCTTAGAATACTAAAAAAAATTTTGTTAATGATTTCAAATGTTGTATTATCATAATAAATTCTTATTTCTCAATCTTATTTATCACATTTATTTATGATATATTTTTCATGCTTCCTTAGCATAGTTTAAAAAAATTTAAATTTTTTAATTACTTATTAACTATTCTTGTAAACATTATTATGTAAAATGTAAAATATTTTAGAAAAAAATATTTATAAAAATAATATAATTGATTTAATTTTTTTAGTAAATGTTAAAAAAAGATTTTTTTCTTAAAAGAAAAATTTTTAAAAATACATCAATGGCATTAGAAATTTTAAAAATCATCAATACTATTAAACAATTCGATTGTTAAAGTTACCTCTCACACAATGAAATTTACCATCATGCATTTCTAGTGAAAAGATATAAGATATTTTTCTTTATTCCTTTTGATCTCATAAAATGATAAGAAATTTGTAATTACTTCGATAATTTTTATTACACGTTATTGACAATAGTATTGTTTATTTTTAATATTTTTTATTTACCAAACTATTCAGTTGAAATCTTTTCAATCTTTTTAGAAATTTCTACTAAACATTTTTCTTAAAGTTTTGAAAATTAAAATTTTATTTATTTATTTATGTTATTTTTTTGACTATTTTTAATGAATTTTTGTTGTCACTACATGATATAGTAAACATAATGTTCGAATATTAAATTATTAAGTTGATTTAATAATTATATTTTATTTAATTATTTCAAAATGTTTTCGTTAACCTGCTTGCAGCTTTTACATTATTATGAAAATTTGTATTAATTTCAAAGCATACAGTGATAGTTACTTGAATCATTTTTAATGTTTCATTGTGTTGCAACTCTTTTATTTTTTTATACTGAAAAAGGTTTCATGATTTAATTATGTAAATAATTTTTTTAATATATAATTTACATATTCTAAAAAATATAAGTGGACTTATTTCATAATGATTTGCCATTTTTTGCATCACAAAATTTTTATTGAAATGGTATTTAATATATACTGTTTTATTACGATATTAAATTTACTATTTTCTATAAATTATAGTCATTTACTATATTTAGCATTATTTTTCTTCATAGAAAAATCTTCTTTTATTATTTAGCAAAGTTTTGACTTGTTCTTTCATGCAATATTTTTTTAATTTTAAGAATATTCTATTTTTCTTATTTTATTTAATGTTTTTTCTTAACATTTTAAAATTGTAGACATTAGCAACATAATTTTTAAAGCATGACGGATTTATGAAATAGTATTATCTTCATAATATTTCGAAATCTATATCTAAATACACCAATATTTTAACAAATATATAACACCAATAATTTTTTGTCATGAATTTGTACTTATATGCAAATATTACAAATATTATCATAACTTATTCATTTAATTTTCTTAAATATATTACGTACATCTTTGATTGCTTTAGCATATTTTCTTCAAATTTATTTTTAGAAAATCATTTCCTTTAGCTATTAGGAATTAATTGTAATATTTTCAAAATTGTTCAATTATAATTTTCAGCAATGTTTTGTTTTTATTAAATTTTAAATATTATTTATTTTTATTGTAAAAAAAAATTCATTATTTAAAATACCTAATGATTAATCAAAAGTTTATTAAATATAACTAGTTTTGTATTTCAAAGGTAAGAAATATGCATTGGAAATGAAAATATAGCTTAAAGAAAATTAATAGAAAGTCATTAAGATAATAAAATGATTCTAGAATATCATCTCATAAATTGTTTTTATTATTTATTTTGCAATTTAGGCAAGCCATTGATTGTCACATTATAAATAGATTTTTCAAGCAAAAAATGAAATTATTGTAAACAAAATGTGTAAAATAATCAAATTTATAAATAAATGGTAAAACTTTTTTACTTAAATCTAGGAAAAGGAAATTTATTATCAAAATTTTGAAAATTTAAAATAGTAAAAACTATAAAAACTAAAAGTTATATAGGTTATTAAATATATATAACAATCAATTTATACAACATATAAAAAACAAATTGACAAATAATTGTAAACATAAGAGATGAGCAAAGTTAAAAAAACAAAAAAAAATTAAAGTAAATAAAAGTAAATAAGAACAAAAAATAGATAATATTACAAAAATGTTCATGGAAATATATCAATATAATGTGACAAGAAAATATCTTTTATCAATAAAGAGGTAGGACTAATGCTTTCTTGGAGTCAAAAAATGAAAATTGTAGTTGCTACAAAATACGTAAAATTAATCAAAAAATAATTTTAGAATTTGCCATAAAATATAATGAATATATTTAAAAAATAAAAAATCAAAATAAAATGAGAAAACAAAACATTTATGTATCAATAATAATTTAGTATCGTATTAGTTAGAAAAATATGCAATACATAACAATATGGTAAATGTTTTATTACACATTAAAAAATTTAACAAGAATGATGGAAGAATAAACAAGGATAGGAATCCGACAACTAGATTTAGGTCTTTCCATTATGCCACAAAGATAAAAAAGGTGGACAAAGAGGAAAAAAAAGAAGCAAGGCCAATATATGCCCTCCACTATAATATCATGCTTGGGTCCAAAAACTCAATGATGTAGAAAGCAAACATTATATTGCCAATTTCATAATTACATTCATAAACATATTTAAATTTTTTATAATAGGAATCAATCTATCAAAAGATAAATTACCATGTAGAAAAAAACGTCCTTATACATAAACCATCGCAAACTAATAAATTATACAGTTGCAATTATGAAAACAATATCCTTATATGATTTTTAGTAAGTCTCTTATTACAACTTGTCTTATATTAGTTAACCAAACAAAGATGTTACATACTCTTTATGTTTATACTCTTAGAGTATTCATTGAGCTCAACATTTATTTTAAAAATATGACTAATCATTTTATCCAAAATGATATTATATATATGCAAAGAAACATTCATGCTTAGTTTTATTTTCTGAATTAAGAAGAAGAAAATTTTTGGAAGTAACACAAATTGAAGTTATTTATCTTTCAACACCCTATTTAGAATAACCTTAAGATAGATAAACTCAGGTGGATGTGTTTCAGAAAAGTAATGCTTAAATGTTCTATTACTACAATAAGAAGTAAAATTAGGAGGACAATATTAAGATATTCATAAGTTTCATTTAGAGTTGATTTAAATGTTTGAATTTCTGAAAGTCTTGAAATTTTACATTTGTATCAAACAAAGTCAAACCTTCACTTAATTGGTTATCATCAATTAAATGTAAACATGAAGTGTTTAATAATAAGATTGATATTTTAAGTCATAGATATTACTTGATCAAGGTGTCAAGCACTACTGACACAACTAAGTTCTTCCAAGTATATTATAAATGTGGTCATATAAACCAGTCGCATGAAATATTAAGTAAGAAATTTTCAAAGTTGATAACAATATAGTATGTTTGAGTGTCTTTAAGTTGAATGGACTTATCAAAGTTCATTAAAATGGGTAAAAGAAGGGTAATATGATTAATATTTTTTTTTATGTAACCATGATAATTCCTAACAAATAATAATATTCTCATTAATAAAAAGTATAGCTTTTCAAAATACTTTTAATATTAAACATATTAAGAGATTTAGCATAACAATATACATTGAAATTTTGAATATTTTTTACTATGTAATACAACTAATATATGTTTTTTTGAAGTTTTGTATAGTGGTTGTAAGTTTAAATTAATTAGTTTCCAAAATTAGATATATATTTTTTAAACATCTTAAGTTTTTAAAATATAATAACAACATGAGACTTATATTAAAAAATATTATTTTATGAAGCCTTTTGAATATAAATTAATATTTAAAATAAAATTGATAACTTGTTGAAATTATTTAAAAAATTTTATAACAATCATTTTTTTAATATTATATACTTTTCCACATGCTTTCAGATTATGCATTGTTTTAATATTTTCATTAATCCACAAACATTATAATAAAACAAATATTAAAACAATTGTACTTTTTTATATAACTTTTCTTGCTTTTTTAATATGTTTAATATATTATTGGGGAATTTAACACAATTAGAGTGTTATGAGTATTTTAAATTACTCTATACGACTACCTTTTTACATTTATTAATGATTTTCTATTGTTGTTATTTTGAATATATTTTTATACAAAAGTTAATTTTTAGTATCATTATATTGATCTTATAAGTTATAATTACCATATATTTTGTTCAACTTATATATCTATAAAACCTTAGAATACTAAAAAAAATTTTGTTAATGATTTCAAATGTTGTATTATCATAATAAATTCTTATTTCTCAATCTTATTTATCACATTTATTTATGATATATTTTTCATGCTTCCTTAGCATAGTTTAAAAAAATTTAAATTTTTTAATTACTTATTAACTATTCTTGTAAACATTATTATGTAAAATGTAAAATATTTTAGAAAAAAATATTTATAAAAATAATATAATTGATTTAATTTTTTTAGTAAATGTTAAAAAAAGATTTTTTTCTTAAAAGAAAAATTTTTAAAAATACATCAATGGCATTACAAATTTTAAAAATCATCACTACTATTAAGCAATTCGATTGTTAAAGTTACATCTCACACAATGAAATTTACCATCATGCATTTATAGTGAAAAGATATAAGATTGAAAATAAAATAAAAAACTTTGCAAAAATTTTAAATTTGTAATATACATAAAAAAAATAAAAATTTACAAAAATATCTATAACAATAAAAGAATAATTTTGTAGAAAAAATAAATTCTATAAAGTAAGATAAGTAAAACATTTTTTATTTAAAAAGAAATATAAAAAATATAATAATTTTTCAAAACTACTTGTTATAATGTGTATGTGATGTCACAAAATCTGTTATGTTCATTGATAAAAGTAAAAAGTGTGAAATAATAAGTAAACATAATTAAACATACTTCAAATTTATAATATTAGAAAAATTATTATAAAATAATAAATTATGATATATGAAAAGTTTTCTTTGTCTATTACAATTCATTATAAACAATAGAAAATGATGAAGGTTTTAGCTTAAGACAAAAGCAAAAATGAATTTTAGTTTGAAACAAAAACTAATATAAATATTAAGTGTATAGGACAGTTTAATAAACCATAAAGATGTGGTAGTAGTCCAAATTATTGTAGGAAAATGATTTTTTCAAATAGCCAATTGATATTGTATAAATAATTTACATTTTTGTCTGAATTGATTACATTTTTATTTCTTAATTTATAAATATGTCAAAATAATCTTATGAAAAAGAAATTGATGCAGATAATTTTTAATATATTATGAAATAAATTAAAATATTCACTATAAGTTCTTAGATTTATAATTATTGTTGTATTTTAAGTTACACTTCTTTCATGAATTTGGATTTTAAATCTTTTACCATACATGTAGTCTTGAGCTCATAAAGTGCAATTTGGTTTCCTCATCAAATAACATTTTAGTAAAATAAAATTTTCAATACAATTTTTGTTTACATATACAATATTAGTTTTTAACAAGTTGCATAAATAGTAATAAATGTTTCAAATTTTTTATTGTCATAAGAACATTAAGCATTTTTATATTTTACGCTTTTTTAATAAATATTTTAGCTTCATAAGGGTTCCTTATTCAAAATTATTATGAGCATTTCTATTGATATGTTATATGACAAAAAGTATAATTTAATTTAAGATTATATTAATATATTTTAAAATAATATAAATCATTTGATATCTTTTCAACAACAAATGCTTTTAACTTTTAAAATTTTGTACACTTCTTACAAATGTGAAAATCATTCCCCTTAAAATTTAAGTCATAATTTTTAGGCATTTCAAATCTTTTAATATAATAGTTATCTTGTATTTATTTAGTTTTCTATACTTTATTTTATCCTTTTTTTGTTATAAATTTTATTTTGGAAAATCTAGATATTTACTCAATTTATTGAAAATATTAAAAAAACCAAAAGTTTTTATATTGAAAAAAATCTTCATAGCTCTCTTTTTATTATTCACATTAGCATTAAATATGTACTTTATTTTGTTGTGCAAAGTTTTCTAAGAAATTTATTTTTTGTTATCATTACGATTTATTGGAATCTTGCACTTTTAGTATTCACTTTGTAAAATTTCTTAAACAAAAGTTTTAATATTTAAAACATTTCAATTTTTTCAATTTTTTTGTTATGTTTAATGTCATCATAAAAATATTATCAATGCTTTTGTTGCTATAAAATTATTATTTGAATATTTTAATATATAATTTATTTTTTTAATTTTGTTGATAGAATATTTTTCCCATGACATAGTCACATATATATTTCAACATTATAAAAAGTATAATATTTTATCATTTTTATATTTCAATTTTTCTTAATGTATTTAATATTAACTAAAAAATTTTCCAATTATAATTTTATAATATGCTTTTCTTTTTATATAGTTGATTAATTTCATTCCATTTTGATTTTTTTAAAAATTGATAATTAGTTTGTAAAATTATCGAAAGCTGAAGTCCTCAAAGTCTTTATTTTAAATTGATTACAAAATGTCAATTAATAATTAAAAAATAACTAATACATTATAAGAACAAGATGTTGCTAAAATGTAAGCAACAATAGGCAATGGCATAGTTGAAAATTTCTAATTTTTAATAAAGCATAACTTGTCAAAAGAAAGTTTTCACAAATAAAAATAAATGTCTAGATAAAGAGAGTGAAAATATGAAATTATAAATAAAATAAAGAGAAAGAAGTTCTCAAAGGTATATAACAAAATTATACACCACTAAAATAACCATGCATTTTTATAACCAGATTATATCTCTTACTACTAATCCCAAATGAATGATGCTAAATACGATTAATAATGACGGCTCGACACCTATCATAATATCATATTGAAATGTAAAATGGATAAGAGTAACGACCATCTACTAATTACATAAGACATTTCCATATCAATTATATGTATCATTAAAAAAAAGGTGATTAAAACATTTCAAGAAAAAGAGTTGCTACATTTTATAAAATAAAAAAGCACCAAAAAATGGCCTCATACAATATTGCACTCCTTAGGGTCCTTCAACATGCACAAGGTTTATGAAACATTGTGCAAAATACACAATTGAGAATTATGTCTTTAAGCCAAAAGCTTAATAGTTTAAGAAGTAATTCTCCTAATTTGGTAATCATAAGAGTCTAATGAATTTGTTAATGGCAAAATATCAAATAGATTGTGACAATGGTATTATATGTGAGCCTATAACATATAATACCCTCTCTACCTAGTAAAAGAATGAACCAATAATCATTCAAGTTTGATGATGCACTTTCGTGAATGGTATTTCTTTATACTTAGTTGTCTAGAAATGATAATATGTTATATCAGGATGCTGTAGTTAATAATTCAACTACTTTTTGATGGGAAAGAAGCAATTGGAAAGTTGTCTACTAAGATTTCTATGGTTTTTTCACAGTAGTACAACAATTTTTGAAATTCAGCATCTTATCATTGTGACATAAAAAAAAACTTTATGCCTTTTACTATTTATGAATGTAAGGTAAGTGTGTTTTACCCATGTTGAATATTGTCCTACTTTATAATAAAATATTATAAAAATACCATGCATATTTGTTATCTAATTGACCAACAATTTTTGTAATTTTTCTAGTTCTTTGGTTACCCTCATTATAAATGTACCAATCCACTTAAATTGCTTTGATCACTTGTTTAATTTGCTCAATATTTTTGTTTCTAACTTTAAAGGAAGTTCTTGGAGACCTAGGAACATTCTAATATATGTGATTAGGTCTAGTTTAATCATTAGCATAGTAAACCTATTGCCATTTACACTTTCCAACACTTGGTGATTGAAAATACACTTGCTTCCATATTAGAGCAATGGCCATATAATTAGGCAAAAAATTTTCATGTTTTTCCTTTCTAATACAAAATGATTCCTACAATAATAGACCACTATTTGTAGCAACTTTTCTACAAATTGAGTTTCACATTTCTTACAGGTGACAAGATCTTCTTGACTAACATATTTGTTCTAAACAACATTTGACATAATGGTTGATCTAGTTCCAATTTTATTAATTCCATGACTCTTAAAAATTTTTTTAAGTAAAATATTAATCATGTTTTTCATAAAGCTTATATTTGTTTGACTATATCCTTATTTGCACTAAAATTCCTTGAATTTAAAAATTTGTTTACATTGCTAGACAATTTATATATTTTTCATTTACTTGTATTACCATTTAGTTGTTGAAGTAATTCATTATGTTATTTTTCTTATTTTAAGACACTTGAACACTTTTACTGTAAGAATATCTTTTGTAAATTACTCTTGCAAAAAGTTTTTAAGCTGATAACTTTCCTATTTCTTTGATGAAAATTTTTATTTTAATCTTCTTCACTTTTTTACTTAAACTATGAAGTTTTCTTCACAATGACTAACAAAGATTATTTTCTTAATATACTATGTAAACATTTTGAACATTTTGATTATTGCATTACACTTATAATATAATTTTCTTACTTTTACATTTTTTATTCTTATCACTTTAATTCCTCTTAGTTATTTATTACTAAAATGACACAATATTTCAATAACTAAACATTTTTTGAAACATTCATATAGAGTAGTTGTATTAATAATAAAATACTTCTCTTGAATAATTAGCATCTTTATGGAGAAAATTAGTTCTAACATGGTTTCTTAATGTATTAAGAATTTCAATTTTTCATTTACATTAGAATGTTAAAATTTAGCTATCAATATTTTAATTTTTATCAATTTATTGATATATGATTTGCATTCGAATCTTACAATTTTTATGCCCTAAATTATCAATACCATTATTATCAATACATTTTGTAATTAAAAAATTTTATCTTTTACAAAAAAGTTTTGAATATTGATTTTTTTAAAAAAAATTAGACATTCTCATAAAAAAAGTATTAAAATTAAACTATTTATTTATATTCAGATATCTACCATTGTTTTTTATCATGGAACATTGGAAAGTTGTGTGTAGTCTTAAAGACTTAAAATTTTCTTAAATCCAAAAACTCTACAAAGCTCTCATCAAAATGGATGAAACATGATATCCTTATCTTGCATTAGTATATGCAATGATACCAATGCAACTAAAGGAATACATGTTTCCTAGATGCCCATATATCCCCATGTGGTGAAGATATCTTACAAATTCAAATAAAATTTATTGGCAAAACTCGTGCCATTTAGCTTCTATGTTTTGCTAAACTTCAAAATAATTAAATTTTAGCACAAATTCGATGAAGGCAATTATGTGAAAAGACTTTTGAAGAATTTGTTAGCATTAGTCCTCAATCCAATATTTTCATTTGTAACAAGTCCCAAAACTCTACAAAGCACTCACCAAACTAGACAGAACTCACTATCCATATTTATTGTTAGTATATGCAATGATGACAGTGCAATTAGTAGTGCAGAGTTTTCCTAACAGCCCCTTTATCGTTAAGCATAAACGACATCCCATAAATTCAAATCGAATCTATAGGTAAATCTAAAACCATGTACCCTCTAAATTTTATTACCACTTTTGATATTGCTTATTTTTCAAATTCAACAAACTATACAATAAAATTTCATTGGCCATTCATGTATTATTTTTCCATTAAACAGACATTCAAGCTTGTTTATCAGCTATGGAAAGATCACACTTTACAAAATGCTTTTTCTTACTACTAAATGAATAAGGGATAGTTACAATAATAATAAAACATATTTGAGGTATTTAATCTAAAATATTTAATAACATTATACAGTTTTTCTATTCATATTATTTTTACTTATCTTAAATGTTATAATTTAGTTATCAACATTTTAGTTTTTCTCATTTTACTATTTTATGTTTTAAATTTGATTTATATAATTTTTTTGTTCAAAATCATGAATATCAATATTATAAACATATTAAAATATATTATTTATTACAATAAATTTTTAGAATACTATTTTTTTTTAAAATATTTTTGCCAATTTGAAAATATGAGTATTAAAACTTTATTATTTTTGGCTAATTTCCATTTTTCAAATGATTTTAAATTTGTTTAAAGATTAGCAAATTGTATGTAGCATTAAGTATTTAAATTTTTCATAAAATAAAAATTTATTTTTGATAATTTTTATGTAATTATTTTCTCTTTCAAAAATTTTAGTAAAATTAGCATTGCAAAGGTTTTGATCAATGTATTGTAATTTTATTATCTATATATTTAAAATTTATTTGCATAGTTTATTTCAAAAAAAAATTTGTTATCTATTTTATAGAATAAAAAATATTGATATTTAAGTGTTAAGATATTTACTTAATTTATTAATTGTCATTCTTTTAACTATTTCTAGTGCATCAATATTTTGCTATTACTTATGATTTTTTTTACATTTTTTCAATTGTTGTCACAAAAGTGATATTTAGCAATGTTGCACTACTAAAAAGATCTTATTTTATCATGCAAAATACTATTTTCATATCATAAAATTTTGTGTATGTAAATGCTTTTTTATATTATTTTATTCATTTTCAATATTTATTAAAATTTTGATGACATCTTTTATTTACGGATCTTCTCTGGAAATAATTAATTACTTTTATAGTTTTCTATTCATTATACTCTTTTGGAATTTATTTATTTGTATAAATACTTATCATTGATTTGTAATATTTATTCTTTTACATAGATTAAATATTTAGTTATATAGTTATCTTTTTTATTTGCTATATATTTTTATGTTCATTAAGACACAAGTTTCATATTTTTTAATGAAAATTTTTCCATTGATAATTATGCACAAAGTTATCGCCATATAAATTTGCTACAATTTTTACTCAGCAGTAAATTTTTTAATAGCATAATTAAAAATTAATGTATGCTGATTATTTAAAAGTAGCTTAGTTACATGTCCTCACACAGTTTTGGCAAACAAATATTCTTTTTTATGTTATTATAACAATAAATTTTTTAACATGATACTAACATATAACATTGTTAATTTTTTTCATTACACCTTTACACAACTATTACTTACAAATTTTTTGTGAAAAAATGTCTTCTAAAAACTAGCATTCTCTTTTACTTTTTGTTTACCTTTATTATGATTTTGTTTTTTTATAATTACTTTATTAAGGCATGAATAACTATTTTTTAAAATATTTGATATGTTATTTCAACTTTTACTTTTTTATCACATTGTACTTATTTATGTTACTTTATCATCTGTAGTAGCATTTTTGTAATGATTTTATATTTCCTAAAGAAACATTTTATAAATAGTAAATTTTCTTACCAATTAAAAATTGTAAGAATGCCTTCGAAATAGCATTTTATTAATTATGAAACGTGTTTTTCTTTTTAATTAAAATAAAAATATATACAAATTAAAAAAATAAAATAATAAAAATAAACAATCTTCCTCGTTAGTAGTGAAATCCATAGTTAGGTAATATGAAAGGATAAAAGACATCTCACATTGCCGTTGCACTTCTCCACATCCATCCTAAGCATTATTAAAATTTTATGTTTGGAGAACGTAAGAATCTTATAAATTTCTATTCTACTTCACTACTTGTTCTGTGCTTTTTGGATAATGTTTTAAATTTTTTGTTAAATTTATTTTTGTGTTTTTTCTATGCATATCTATATGTGAGTTATGCACAATATTTTTAAAGTTCTAAATACTGTTTTATTCAAATTAGTTTTTGTATATTTTTAATTCTTTAAAGTTTTTTAAATAAAAAAGATGCCATCTATCTTTCATTATTGAAGAATGCCATTAATGTATTGCATAATTAAACACATAATATCTACTTTATTCATTCTATTTTTCTACTTATCTTGAGTTTTTTTAATTTGGTTAAACTAACATAACTTTTTTAAATATCATAGTTTCTTATATCAACATTACTCATTGGTGATATTTTCTTTAATAAAACATGTTCAATTATAATAAGTTTTTTGCATTTCATATTTTGGGTAAAAAAATTTACATGTTACTAAAATAGTTATAAATATTTGTGATTTCCTTTGTTAATCGTTTTATACTTTTTGTCTTTTAGGATGCTTTAATTTTCAATTATTTTCTTTTACATAACTATTAACCTTAAAAAAAGTTTAAAATTACAAATTATGAGTGCTTTAACCATTTTAGTATTTTTTTGCTTCCTTTTGATGTGGACATATCGCTGGAATTTGTAAATGTAACCTATGAAAATGAAAAATTATGGTTTGAACATAAAAGGAGAAATGTAATAACATGCTTACATGGACATAAAAAATTGTAAGAAATTGCAATTGGTTTGTGACTCATTTCCTGGAAGAATTCAGATTTACAAAATTTGTGGTGCAAAAGTTAGCTCAAAAAAATTTATAATAATTAAGGTAATTTTAGTATAATAACTCAAGGTTGATTTTTTTGAAGCTATGCCATAATACACGTCTGAATCACAAGAATTGACTTCTTGAAACCAAAACCTAGGAAGGAATTTCCAAACAAAATTAGGACTGAATTTCTCGAATTTTGCATGGACATGTAATGCAAGAGACGATGAATAAAAAGATGCTCTTCTAAGGGAAGTGAGCTCTCATGGTTTGTGGTGGGGAGCCTTAAAGAGCTTGGATAGAACATGTAAGATGTGTAAATGAGGATTACATCTTGATTAAGTGTGGCAAAATGCTTTTGATTATGTTTGAAGAAGTGTAGGGCATTAGGAATGGTCACAATATAGCCAACAAACATAGTTGGCTTAGTATGGATATGTTAAAATGATAAAGTTTAATAAGAATATTGAGATTTAATTAATTTTATTTTTGGAGAATTTGAAATTAAAAAGTTTTAATTTTTAAATTTTATTGTCTTAAATTTTGTATTTGAATATCTATGTTTTAAAATTTAAATAACTTAGGAATGAAATTTGAAGCTAAGTTGTGGTTGAGAATCCAAGAATGCAAAATAAGCTTGAAGGTAAGTTAGGAATTTAAAGAACCTTTGGTAAGGTCAAGGATATTTTAAGAATTAGTTAGATAAAATTCTCAAAGATAAAGATTTTATACAAGCAAAACCTTAAGGAAAGTTGCAAGAAATAATTCAGGTAACTTTATTATGTGAACTTATGGATGATTTTGTTTAAAGCTAAATCATAGTACACTTCTAAATCACGAGCAAGATCTTCTTGAAACACAAACCAAGGACTAAACATTACAACCAAACTGGGAATGAGTTTCATTATTTTTGCCTTTAGTGATCTCAAATGTTTTCTGTGGGCAGCCATGACGAGCTTGAATTTGCCATGGATGATGGCTTAAGTAGGATTAGGTCCCAATTAAGCATAGAAAAAAGATTTGGAGTTTGTTTAAGATGTGTAAGAAATTAGAAATGCTCACGATATAGCTAACAATATAGTTAATCAAGGGGTCGTAATATTTAAAAATTTGCATATTTGAGAGTCTGAAATTCATGGTTTTAAATTTGAAAGTTCAAATTCCTAAACTTGATATTTCAATTCTAGATTTAAATTTTTAGAACCTTATGTTTCAAAATTGAGCCTAGGTTACGATTGAGAATCCAAGAACCTTAAAAATGTTTTAAGGCATGGACATGAAAGAACCATTTATGAGGTCAAGAATACCTTAAGTGTTAGTGAGGTTAAATTCATAAGGATGAATGTTTTATAAGATGCAAGCCTTAAGATCAACCATAAGAAAAAATTTAGATAATTATAGTATTATAACATAGTGATGACTTTATTTAAAGCTATGCAATAATAGACTTATGAAGAACAAGTTAGATCTTATTAAAACCTAAACCTAGGACTAAATTTTTCAACAAAATTAGGATTGAATGGCTCCAAGCTTTCCTTAAGATCGAAGTAGGGTTCAGTCATGGACATTTAATGCAAGAAAAAGCCATTAAAATAATATTAAAGGGCTTCCAAGACAAGTGAGCTCTCGTGTTTTCCTATTATGGGATGTGAAGATCTTGAATTAGCCACAGAAGATTAATGAAGAAGCATTGGGTCTCGATTAAGTGCAGCAAAAAGCTTTGGAGTTGGTTGAAGTAGGGCACAAAATTAGGAAGGGCCTTACTATGTCTAACAAACTTAATTGGTATAGAGTACACTAGTGAAAATTATAATATTGATCAAGGGAATCAAGGACTTTTAAATTTTATTATTAATAATTTTTAATTCAAATGTCGTAAATTTTAAATTTCAATATCTTAAATTTATTGTTTGATTATCGAGGATTTAAAATTTAAATTTCTTTTAATTGGAATTTGAACCTTGGATTGGGTTGAGAATCCTATAAAACTTAATAAGTTTGAAGGTAACCTAGGACTTGAACAAACCATTTATATTGTCAAGAATAGCATAAGAATTGGTTAAGTGAAATTTTTATTGATTAAGGTTTTCTATCAAGGAAACCTTGATATACTAAGATTGAGTTAAGAATATTATGAGGATTTTGAGGAGAATATAGATATTTTAATGTGGCTCTTAGCTCCATCTTGGATAAGTATTTTTTTTAAATAGGGAGCTCTATTTTATCCTTTGGAGTGGTGCTTCTCCCACCTGAGAGACAAATAATCAGTTTTTTGTTAAACCAACATTTAGTTCTAATTAATGGGTTGAATTATGAGCACACATGAATTAGACTCTTAGGCTACGTACTAATACCTCAGTGATTGTTTGGGTTGTGCATATGTTCTAGTGCATCCTTTGGAAAGGATGACATAGTTGCGAACTACACATCAAAAAGAGTTACCACCTATAGGCATACTAGATTTTCTTTGGGTTGAGTCGAATGATGGATACTGGGCATTTTGTGTGTCGACCCATGTAGTGTTAGGGCTAACATGTGAGTTATCATGCCTAGGGAGTATCTTTGCAAGATTGAAACTAAAAGCCATTGATGGAGGTTGTCAAAAGTTATGGATCATGTGGTTTAATTCATTGCAATGTGAAGAACCTTCTAACAACTTAACATACTATGAATCTTATTGACAGGTAGGGGTGCCTTCAAAAATGTTGGCATTACTGGTGGATGACTGTCATCAGCTCATGCCATTAAGACAACCTCCTTCACACATTAGTGTCCAATATAATTGTCATTATTAGACTTAATTATAGTTAACCCTTGTTTATTGCACATTTAGTTTTCTTTTCATCTATGTTGGATGTTATTTGTATCTACACCATTTGTTACATTCTTTGTTTGTTAATGCATAATTGTTTTAGAATTTTTCACTATAAATTCTTTCGAGATCATCCATGTAGCAGTCCTATATTTCCTATAATGGAATAGTCTATAGAAAATGACGTAAGAAATGCTTAAAATTTAGTTTTGGATTGTTTCCATTAGCTATGCCATCTACTACCTTAGTTATCAGTATCAATAGCAATTGCTAAGATGCACACTCATCTCAATGTCACATTCCACTACAATCACCCAATGAATCTCAAAAATAATATTTTATTTTTAAGTAAATATTTATTAAAATTAAAATGAGACAAATTGAAGTAATTTAATATAAATAAATAAAGGCAATGCAATTGTCACACGTGAGGAGATACAAAGTAATATTGTAATATATCTAAACTAAAATAAAACATTTATATTAATGTGATTAATTGTATAGAAAATTTGTATTATAAGACTCAAAAGAGATTTAGTGTAGCATTCTCTATCATCAAATTTGGTATGAATCAAAAAGTCTTGTAAAGTGTCTAAATCATTAAAAGTAAAAATTTTAATACTATAGAAAAAAAAATTTAATTGCGAAGAACGTAATCTGACGAGTCCAACAACGTCCATTACATATCAATTGGACATCGTTTGGAACTCTGTTGTATTAAAATAATAAATACACACAAATAATGACTAATTATTATATTAATATTAAGAAAATACATAAGGAACAAAAAACAAGATGAATTGAAATGATGTAATTGAACCAAAAGAAAATATTGGAAAATTCACACCAAGAGAATAATAGATTTACGAAAAGAAAATCAAAATAAAGCTTACTATTTGAAAAAAACACACATTATGTGGAAGAGAAACATTCCAAGATACTAAACAGATCAAGTGTAACATCCTTGATCATTATATAAGTTATGAATCAAAATGTCTGATAAATCTTATTGAAGCCATGGAAAATAAAAAATTTAAAAAAATTAAAATAAGCTTCTAAGTGGATAGAGCTCATCAAGGTGGGTCCAACGATCTTTAGTTTTCCTCAATTGGATTAGGTTTAGATTTTCTACGATTTACATAAATAAAATGTATATATTACAATAAATTATTATTTTAATAGAAGTAAATATATAATAAAGCCAAATGAGTAAAATTGAAAAATTATAATATAACAAAATAAAAATTTTGAATAATTAGACGAGAAGAGAATTATAGTTTCATAATAATTAACATTGTCGAAGTAAAATATTTTGATAATTAAGATAAATTAAGCTTGAAAGTTAAATTTTGAGATAAAAATTAGATTTATTATAATATCTTTGATTATAAAATAGTATATGAATTGAAATGTTTTGTAAAACATGTTAAATCCTTAGAAAATAAAATATATAAAAATATAAAAAATAACATTTATTTAATCTACATGACAACTCATTTTGAATTTCATCAAATTACTAAGCTAAATTGGCATAAATGGTGATAGTTTATTATGTCAAAATTAATTAAATATATAATAATGCTAAAATTATGAAAATTGATGTAACGTAATATAACTATTAAAAATATGTAATGGTTAATGGGTTGTGAATCAGAGTTTCAAATAATATGATTAAATAAAAAAACATTTGAGAAAATAGGAAAACTACTTAACAAAATAGCTTTCTAAAATATTAAGATCATGTCAAACATCCTCAATTGTTAATAAAATATGAATCAAAATATCTCATAAAGCACACTGAGGCCATAGAAAATAAAATTCATAGATACATAAAAATGAATGCTTAACTTAATAGGTCTCTTTGAGGCATGTATAATTACATTTTTTCATCTTGATTATTCCTAATTTGGAATTTATAAAAATTATCATAGTAACTAAAAATAATAATAAATTTTAATTTTATTATTAAGTAAAAATATTATAAAGTTTTCAAATGACATAAATTGAAAAAACATAATACAGTAAAATCAAAGTGCTATAAAGGTTAGTCGAAAGCAGATTTAGAGTCAAATAATAAAATAATAAAAAAAGCTAAATAAACTGAAGAAATGATATAAATTATATAATAAAGTAGAATTCTTTAGTATAATAAAGATATTGTGTAACACTTTTTATCGTCAAATCATGTAAGACTAAAAATGCCTTCACAAACTTGTAAAGGCAATTGAAAATAAAATATTTAAAAACATTAAAATGAACATTTAATTAGATGGATTGTTTTGAGATAAGTTTAATGACATTGGCTTCATCTTGATCATACCCTATTATGAATTCCTATTGGTAATAGAAAAAACAATATGTAAGACAAAATTAATATTTTAAAATTAATAAAATATATAATAAATTTGAAATGTGATTGATTTAAGTAATATAATATAGTCAAATAAAAATAATGTAACTTCACTTGAGATAACAGTTAGGCCTTAATAGTAATATAACCAAGAAAATGTTAAAATATTTGAAGAAATTACATAAATTTTGATGAAATAATGTAATATAACTTAATAAAGAGATTGAGTGTGACATCCTTAACTATCAAATATGGTATAAACCACAATAAAAAAGGAAATATTTAATCAGATAAAACACTTGTATTGAGAATTTCCAATGTAAATAAGAATAAATAATGACAAAATACTTTTTTAATGTTTAGTAAATATACATTAAAGAAAAAATGAGATAAATTTAAGTAATATATTAGAACAAAAAAAAAGTTGTTTAAAGGTCAAATTTATTGTTATTCAATGTTACATAGTAATACAATCCAATATAATTGAAACATGTTATAAAATGAGATATATTATCAAGAAAATTTAGAAACGAAGACATTAAGAAGATCAAATGTAATATTCTTGATCATCAAATATCATATGAACCAAAATCTCTTGTAATGTGTGTCAAGGTCGTATAAGCTGAGTTTAAGGGTTTTATAGCAATATTACCAAATCAAAGAAAATCTTTTGAAGAAATAAGATAAGTGTTATGTGAAAGTCCTATTCCAAGATACTACAAAGTTGAAGTGTAAAATCTTTTATCATGAAATAATGTATGGATATAAATATCTTATAAATGGAGCTAAAAATTCTTGAAAATAAAATATTTCAAAATATTAAAAAGAATATCTAATTCAATAGAGCCCTTCCTTATGAGTGTAATGGTGATTATATCATCTCGATTGCACATCATTTAGAAAACTACAAATTACAAAAGTGAATACGTAAAAAACATTAATTTTTATTACTTTGATATTAATTAAATATATATATCAAAGTTGAAATGATGTAAATTAGAGCAATATAAGATAACCTAATTTATACATCTAAAGGTCATATGAGTATATTTATAGTTTTATTGTAATTTATACAAATAAAAGTAAAAATTTTGAGAAAATAAGATAAATTATTTATGAAAATTGCTTTCCAAAAGAACAAAGAAATTGAGTGTAACATGCACGATCATAAAATAAAGTACGAGTTGAATTGCCACATAAAGCATACTAAAGATAGAAAATAAAATATGTTAAAATTATATAAATAAGTATTTCACTAGATAGAACATTTTGAGATGAGGCCAATGACATTTACTTTGTCTTAATTGGACCTAGTTTTGAGTTACTACAAATTACTATAATAAATAAGAAGAAATAATAATACATTATTATTTTGATATTAATTAAATACATAATATAACTAAAATAAGATAAATCTATGTAATGTTACATAAAAAATCAAAATGATGTAAATGTCATATGAAGGAGAATTAGAGTTTTATATTAATGTAACCAAGTCAAAGTGAACCAATTGAAGAAATGAGTTGAAATGTATGAGAAAATTTTATTCCATGGTGTTATAGAGATTAAGTATAATATTATTCAACATCAAATCATGTATTAAACTAAATATTACATAATCAATGGTAAAATAATCGAAAATTAAATCTCTAGCATAAAAAATAATATTTAATTAGATAAAACTCATCAAGATGACTCAAGTGACGTTCATTTCTTCTTTGAAGAAGATCGTGTGTGACATCCTTAATCATGAAATTATGTATGGATAAAAATATCTTTTAAAGCATGTAAAATTAATACTAAAAATCTAAAAATATTGAAATAAATATTTAATTAGGTTGAGCTCATTTATATTAGTCTATCAAATTCATTTCACAAAGAATTGGACCACATCTTTAAAAATTTTAAAAATATAAGTAAGAAAATATAAATAATAATTATTTATTTTTACTATAAATAATATACATTGAAATTAAAATTATATAAATAGAAGTAATTTATTATAACCTATTCAAACAAATGTATAGGTTGAGCGAGAGAAACTTTAGAGTTACACAGTAATATTTCTTATTAAAAATAGAAAATATGAAAAAAAAGAGATAATGATATCGGAAAGTTGTATCCCTAGATAATAAGAGAGATGGAGCAAAACTTCCTTAATCATCAAATTTGTTTAAAATATAATGGCCTCATAAAATGACTCAAAACCATAGAAACAAATTATTTAAAATTAAAAGATTATTGCTTTATTAGATAGAGGTCATTGAGGTGAGTTTAATAATGACTTTTTCATCTTAGTCAGACCTACTTCGGAATTTCTTTGAGCTAGCATTGTAAATAATCATAATTAATGAAAAAAATATAAGCATAAAATTAAGAAAATATAAATTAAAGCTAAATTTAGATGAATTAAAGAAATATAACGTATCCATATTACTGTAATGTAAAGATCACAAGAGAGGAGAGTGAGAATTATTTATTAAAATAAAAATTCAAATAAAATCTTCTAAAAAATGATGTGAGCTCTATAGGAAATTTGAATTCCAGGACGAGGGTATCGATTGCAACATCCTCGAATGCCAAATTTGAATTCCAATGAATAATGAATGTAAATAATAAAAAATAATAGTAAAGTGTTATGTAAGTGTTAAGTAAATGTATATTAGACTCGAAATGAGATAAATTAAAGGAATTTACATGACATACGAAGTGGTGTAAATTATATGAAATGAAATAATTTGTACATGAAGTTGCATTATAAGACAATAAATTGATTGTATGGATTGTATTATCCCCTTAACCATACAAAAACTATAAAAATAAAATATTTAAAAATACAAATATGAATATTCAATTTGAGAGATCTAATATTAATGACTTCAATGATTTTTGTTTCACTTCTATCAAACCTGGTTTGGAATTACTCGTGAATAAAAAAATTAGGATTAAAAATAATAAACTTTTACTTTTATAATGAAAATATCTATATAGATTTAATTAAATAGAACTTGTCAAGGTGATTATAAGGATGTCTATTTGAACTTCATTGGATGTCATCTGGTATTGCTATGAATAATAAAAATATGAAACATAAATCATAATAATTCTTTTTTATTATTAATTAGATATGTATTAAATTGAAATATTATTAATTGAAGTATTGTAATAGAACAAAATGATGACAATATAAGCATTAAATAACAAGAGAATTATAGTTTCATATTATTATAAAAAAGTCAATGTGAAACATGTAAAGGAAATAAGATAAAAAGTTTACAAAATTTGCATTTCAAGATGCCAAGCACTCCATGTGTAATTTACTAAATTGTAAAAGTGATTATTTAATGGATATTGCTCAACTAGATGTGTACAACAATGTTTCTTTTCCCTAAATTGCAACTCACTTTATATTATAAAGAATTATGAAATTAAATAGATGTAAATAATGATAAATTATTATATGTAAATTCATTGTAAAGCAAAAATGAGATAAATTATTACAATGTACAAAAATCAAAACAAAGGCAAATAAGGGTCGCAAGATAGAAGAATAAAACCTATAGAGCATTATAACTAAAATCAAAGAAGGCATATGAGGAAATTAAAAGTAAGTATTATAATATTTCATTACAAGATACATACGAGATCGAGTAAGGCATTCTCGACCATAAAATAACGTACAAATTAAAATGACTTCTAAAGCATAAGGAATCCCTAGAAAATATACTTTTTAAAAACATAAATCTAAATATCTCATTTTATGGAGCCCATCGAGGCATGTCCAACGATGATCTTAATCTAACCTCATTTCAAATTACTATGAATTACAAAATTAGAAACCTTAAATAAGAAAAAAATATTATTTTAATTTTATGTTAACATAAAATGAAACTAAAATGGTATAAATTGAAGGAATGTAATAAAAATATTGTAGCAATTATGAGGTCACAAAAAAAGAAGAATTGTTGTGCAATGTATATTAACCAAATCAAAGCAAAGTATTTTAAGAAATGCAATTAATTATTTGGAAACTTTTAATTCTAAGATAATAAGAAAATCAAGTGTAACATATTCATCCATCCAATAAATTAGAGTTATAATTTTATAGAAAAGAACTTGAAATAGAAAAATAATTTTTAAAAATATTCAAATGAATATTTAATTAGATGGAGCTTGTCGAGGTAAGTCTGATAATCTTTTGACTCCTTAAGCAGAAATTATTTGAAGTAACTTTGAATTTTCAATGTAAACAAACGTGAATAATAACAAACTATTATATAAATTTATAGAAAAATTATATAAAAGCTAAAAATGACATAAATTGAAGTAATATGATATAAAAATTTCAATATGATTTAAAAGTTATATGAGAGGAGATTTATAACCATATAACAATATAACCAAGCAAAACAAATATGAACAAATGTGACAAATTTCATGAGATTGTTTCACTCCAAATAAGTATAGAGATAAATAAAACTATCGTCGATTGTGAATTATTTCTTTGAAATTTGTGAAGTTGCTTCAGTTGCTTTGCTTTGGTTTTTTGATATTAATATGAAATTCAAACACTTCCCTCATGTTACCTTTACATTGCTATTTTCTGTAACATTACATTGCCTTGAGTTTTCTCAATTTAGCTTTAATATATATATTTGCTTATATAAAAATGATAATTTCTTTTTTTATGCTTAATTTATTTTGTGATTTGTTGTAATTCCAAATGAGTCCTAGTATACATAAAACAAGCATCATTGGAGTTTTTCTTATGAGCCTTACCAAATTAAATAGTCATTTTTTATATTAATTTATCTACTTTCTTTTGTAGAATTTTTCCATGCTTTTGGGAAAATTTGATTCAGGCTAAATTTGATGATCGAGGATGTTACAATTAATCACCTTATAATCTTAGAAAGTCAAATTTACCTTATACTTTACTTCTTTTCTAAAAATATTTTTTATTAAATTTTATATTTTACATTTTAACTCTAATTCATCATTATAGGATCATTACAACACTTTTATTTTATTCTATTATATTGCTTCTATTTATCTCATTTAAATTTTGTCATTTATTTATTATGTATTGAGATATTAATTTGAATATATAAAGCAGCACATATGTTTAAACATAGCCAACTCTTTTACACTTCTCATGGACATTATTAATGCATGCTTTCTTAACTTTCTCAACGTCTTATGAGAACACCTAACCTATGTGAATTAACTAAAATATAATAAAAGTAATATGATTCATGACCCAATAAACTTTAAACTGAAATAAAAATAAGGAAAGTGCTAAAATGAAGAAAGACTAATCATGTAGTATAATAACATTGTCTTGTAGTGTGATTATTTCACGTAGCCAGTTAGCGTGATAATTGAAGACAATATTCTAGACACAAAAAAGTAGTGTCATGCTCATCATATAATATGACATTTACCACAATATGTTGTGATCATTTCACCAATTTTATGACCTTATTGTACGGCTATTCATTGTGGTTATGAAGGCATAGAAATGTTTGTATAATATGATGCTATGGTATTGTACTTGTATCATCTATGTGAGTCAAAAAGAATAAAGTTGATAACTAAACCACACAAGCTTCATGCAATATGTGTTAGGGTATTTTACAGTAAAAGATTATGATAATAAAAAGTTGAACTCTTAAGTAAACTGAAAGGACACTATAGTACCATATGTTGCACTCATCAAACAAGTATGATTCTTCCAAAAATGTCTAATTAAGAAATCAAACATTTGTAAAAGGAGAAGTTGAGATGATCAAACAAAGTAATGTTACTCATCATACAAGTATAATTATTCTCTAATAGAGACTTAAGAAATACATCACTAGTAAGGACTTTATATGTTTTTCTGGTACAATGTTACCACTGTATATGTATGACATTATTTTAAAAAGAGCCTATGCATTGAGTGAACTAAGAAAACTATCGAAGGCATGATTTACAAATATCATATAATATGATCCTTTGTAAGATTTAAAGAATGGGTTGGATAGTTTGATTTAGTAGATGACTAAGTCTTTTACTAGTATAATGCAATATGATTAGATGCCAAAATCTTATAATTACTAGCTAATCACATAAAAAAATTTTAGCTGTTCAACAACTATTGCGGTTGGCTTAAGAGACTGATTAGGCATGCTTTTAGAAGATATAACAAAAAACCACTTGAGAAGCAATTGATGTTGCCTTCATACATTTACCAAAAGAGGAGTTTTTCTTTAACAAAGTTCTTCATTGTTCCCCACCACTTATGAGCATTGCAGTAATGTGATAGAAACTTTAAAACAAAGAACAACTCTTTCTTTCATCTATATTTCTCTAGTATATATTACCAATTTATTTTTCATTTCATATTGCCTGTGGCACTAAAGATCTTTGGCAAGCTTGCATGTTTCTTGTACTGTACGTATTGAAAAAGTTCTTGTATTTTTGTTTTTAGTGATTTGTGTAATTGTGTCATTTGAGACTTTGCTTTTTATGCCTCCTTTTAGCCCATAATTAATACCTTTGTTTGTTAGCCTCATAAGGGGTTTGTAGTAGAGTGGGTAATATCATTAGATAACAAATTATTGGAGGTTTATGTTTTGATTGAACCAACAAAAAATGTTGGTGTCTTATATTGCAATACATTTGCATTAATGTTTTTACTTCTCACGAAGGAATAGAAAATTTATTATGATTTTTATTGAATAGAGAATTCACCCCATTATTATGTCTTAAACATTCACGTGATGTGCATTCTAGTGAGGCTACAACAAAAAAAGATATTTTTAAAAGTGAATTTTATTAGAATTAATTAAGTATAAATGATAATAAATTATCATTTTTGTATTAAGTAAATTTATAAAAAGTTCAATTGAATTAAATTAAAGGAATGCAATGTAATAAAATGAAAGAAATGTTTCCGTTACACGAGGAAAGAATTGACAGTTTCACTACACTTTAACCAATTAAAATTGAAAACTTTGAAGAAATGACAAAATTTATACAGGATAGATGCATTTTAAGATTCTAAATAGATCAAGTGTAATGTCCATGCAAATCAAAGTAGATATGAATGAAAGTCACTCATAAAGCATAAAAAAATTCTAAATTAGCTATAAAAATAAATATTTAGTTAGATAAACTAATTGAAACAAGTCCAATGATTATTTTTTTCATCTTGATTTGTCCTAGTTTGGAGTTACTGTGACTTGCTATTCCAAACTAACAAAAGAAATATTAAATTATTATTTCAATATTAAGGGTATATATATATATGTATATGAAATTTGAATAAGATGTGTTGAAGAAATATAATATAAATGTAAATGAAATGTTAAAGGAGATTTAAAATTACATGGTAATATCATCAAATAATAGAAAAAATTTTTGTGAAAATGAGACAAATTTTACATGAAAGTTCCATGCTAAGAAACTAAAGAGCTCAAGTGTAAATCCTTGATCAATAAATTAGATATAAATCGAATGGCCTTGTAAAGCGCATTAAGAGCCATGATAACAAAATTTTAAAAAATTTACAATAAATATTTAAAAAGGGTATAACTCATCAACTCATGTTTAATTATGTTTGTGTAATCCCAATTAGACCACTCCTACAATTAGTATAAATTACTTGTACAAATAAGAAAAATTAATAATTATTTTTTTATTATAATATTAATTAATTATATGTTGACTTGTAAAGAAAAAAATTGATGCAACCTAATATAATCAAATCAAAGTGATTTAAGAGTCATAAGAGACATAAATAATGTTTCATAGTAGTATAGAAAAATAAGAGAAATAGTTTAAAGAAATGATGCAAATTTTACTAGAAAGTTGCATTCCAAGGTACTAATGAGATAAAATGTAATATACATGATTATAAAATTAGGTATAAACTAGACTATCTAGTGAAGCGTGCAAAACCTTCAAAAATAAAGAATTTAATAGTATAAATATGAATATTTAATTTAATTGAGCACATCTAGATGGCTCTAATAGCATTTTTCATCTTCATCAAGTTACATTCAAATTCCATTAAATTGCAAAAATAAAGAAATAAAAGTAGTAATGAAATTATTATATATATATATATATGTATATATATATATATATATATATATATATATATATATATATATATATTATTTTTAACTTATACTTTACTTCAACTTGGCTACACTACATTACTTTACATTATCTTATTTTTGTTATAAAATAAAAGGGGAGTATTAGTTCTTCTTGGTAACGTTACTAGTTAAAGCAAACCATTTGAAAAAAATATATATAATGCTGAGAGAACTAGAATTCCAAGACACTAAGTGAAACAAATGTGACATCCTCAATCATTAAATATATTAAGAATCAAATTGACATGTAAACCTATCTAAACTTTACAAAAAATTGTTAAAATTAAATTAACAAATATTTTATTTAAAGGGCCTATTGATATGAGTCTAGTGATATATTTGTTTGTTTAATCACACTTAGTTTGGCTTTACAATGAATTTTCGATGTAAAAGTGAATATACGATTAAAAATTATAATTTTAATTATCAGACCTTATTCAATAACTTTTATTTTATCTAGATTGGAGCTTGAATTGAATTACTATGATTTATTAGATTAACTAAGCATAAATAATAATTCAATTTTATTATAATATCTAATAAATGTGCATTAATGATGAAATGAGAAACATTAAGGAAATCTAATATAAGTTAATACAAGCTATATAAATGTCACATGAGACAAGATTTAGAGTCACATATTAATATAATAAAATAGTGCCAAAAATTGAAAAAAGTGAAATTAGAAATGAAAGTTTCATTCAAAGATACTGTAGAAATAGAGTACAATGTATTTAACCATTAAATTAGAAATAAATTAAACTATCTTATGTAACATGTAAAAACCTTAAGAGATAAATCATTTAGAAATATAAGAGACGAACATTTTGTTGATATAACTCATTTTATAGGGTCTAGTGACATATTTTTTTTTTCTATAAGAAAATGTTTAGAAATTCTATAAATTGTAGAAACAAATAAGCACAAGTGGTAAACTAAATTTAAAATTAGGTGCATGTATTTATATATCGTAACTAAAATGAGATAACTTAAACTAATTTCATATAACCAAGTTAAAGAGATATCATGGTTGCATAATAGAATGATTAGACTTTCATAGTAATGTTACAAAATTAAAGATGAAGAGTTAAAGAAAAGAGATAAATTACATAGGAATGTTGAATTCTAAGAAAAAAAAGTGATCGAATCAAACATTGGTTGCAAAAAATTAGTTATGGTTCAATTTTTCCTATAAATTATGTTTAAATTTAGGACAAATAAATATTTAAAATTATTGAAATAAATATTTAGTAGAAAAGAGCTTATAAAGACAAGTCCAATGATATTAGTTTTAGCTTGATAAAAACTTATTTAGAATTATTATGAAATAAAAAATTAAATATGGATAAATAATAATCAAATATTATAATAATAGTAAGTGAATATATATTAAAGCTAAATTTATAGTAGAAAATTATCGAAAATGACATAAATTATAAAGGAAAAGTTTATTCCAAGGTGCTAATCAGATCAAACATAATATCCTTGTTGATAAAATTATGTACAATTCAAAATACCTCATAAAACAAGTCATAACCTTAAAACAATATTTAAAAAATTTGGAAATAAATAGTTAAGGATATTTGCCTCATTTAGATGAGATCAACAATATTTATTTCATCTCAATGAGTTCTCCTTTACAATTACTATGAAACACTAAAGTAAAGATTTATAAAAAATAAAAAATTATAATTTTAATATTAAGAGAATAAGTAATAAAATCAAAGTAATAAAAATTGAAGTAATGTAATATAAGAAATCAAAATAAATATTTGAAGAAATTAGTATATTGTATAGAAAAGTTGTATTCTAAGATACTAAGGAGACAAATGTATTGTCCTAGATAGTGAAATAAGGTATGATTTGAAGGAATACAAAACATAATGAAATCACGTACAAAAATTCATAAAAATATTAATTAGATAGAGATCATCTAGACAGGTCAAACATGATTTGTTTTGTCTCTTTTGAACCTTCATTTCACTTTAAATGAATTATGAAATTGAATTAGCACAAATATTAACACATTGCTTTTTTAATATTACAAAAAAATAATTAAGCTAGAAAAAGATAAATTTGTGCTATTTAATATAAGAAAGTGAAGTTAGTGTAAAACTCCTATATGATAGTTCTTGAGTTACAATTTAATATAACCAATTCTAATGAAAAAATTTTAAAGAAATGTGATTAATTATATTGGAACATTTCACTCCAAATAAAAAAAGGAATCATTATAACATTTTAGACCATCAAATATATTATGATGTGAAATGTCATGTAAAACATATAAAAAAGCTAAGAAAATTAAATATTTAAAAATATTAAAATAAATATTATTTTATAGAGCCTATTAAGATGTATCCAATGACATTTATTAGGTCTTGATGAGAGCACATTTGGAGTTCTTACTAATTAAAAAATTGAATGAGCATAAATAATAATGAATTTTAATTTTAAAATTTATGTTTCTATTAAAACAAAAATAGGATAAAATAAAACAATGTAGTATAACCAAACAAAAGAAACTTAAAGGTTACAAGAAAATATTGTAACAAACTAAAGTAGAAAAATAAAAATTAAAGAAAATATTTTAACCTTAAGTACATATATATATATATATATGTATATATATATATATATATTGAAGCTAAATTATAATAAATTGAAGCAATATAGTATAAATAATGTTAAAGACCTAGAAGGGTCACCGGAAACGAGATTTAGTGTGCTCTATTAATATAAAATAATTAGAAAAAAAACAATTGAAGAAATCAAATAAATAGTACAAGTAAACTACGTTCCAAGTTATTAAAGACTTTGACCATAAAGTCATCAATAGACAAACAATAAACAAATCTAAATGTTTGATAAAATCTGATTAAACCATTAAAGAAATTTGAAATATAAAATTAAATATTTTAGTTTAGATAGAGTTTCTCTGAACAAGCTTAATGACATTTTTTTAATCTAAATAAAATAACATTGAGAGTTATTATGATTTACAAAATTAAATAAGTATAAACAATCATAAATTATTATTTTAAAATTAAGTAAATAAAAATTAAAGCTAAAGTAAGATAATATAAAGTAATCTAATATAACCAAATCAAAGATATATAAAACTGAAATAAAAGAAAAATACAATTTCATAGTTCTAAAATTAAATCTAAGCAAAAAATTTAAGAAATGAGGCAAACTACAAATGAAATTAACACTAAGAAGTAAGAGGATTGAATATTAAATCTTCAATTTTTAAATTAGTTACTAATCTAAAGACATTGTAAATCATATCAAAACAACATAAAATAAAAATATAAGAAAACATAAAAATATGCCTTAAAATTGTTAGAAGTGATTGAGACGAGTCTAATGAATTTTTTTCCTCGCCATTGCACATAGTTTCGAGTTACTATGAATTGCCAAAGAGGAAAGGAGAAATTTTAAAAACAATTATGATTTGAATTTTTCAAAATATTTATTAAAACTAGAATGGGATGAACTAAAGAAATATAATAAAACAAAATCAAAGAAATGTAATGGTCACAAGAGAAGAAATTTAGAGTTATAAAGTAATAGAACCATATCAAAACTAACTTTTTTAGGAAAGTAGATTGGGAACAAAATTTTTATTCTAAGATACCAATAAGGTCTGGTATAACACCTTTTATGAACATGTTAGGTTCTAGTCTAAATGTCTTATAAAATATTGAAAAACTATAGGAAAAAAATTAAAAAATAAAAAAGGAATACTTAATAAGATAATGGTCACCAAGATGAGCTCAATGATGTGGTTTATCTAGATGAGACCTTGATGAAAATTATTACAAGTTATGAGAGTAAATGAGCTTAAATAATAACAAACTATTAAAAATAATAACAAACTGTTATTTTAATGATAACTAAAAATAAATTAATGCTAAACAAAGATAAATTGAGGCATCTTAATATAATCAACACAAAATAATATAAAAGTCATAAAAGAGGAGAATAAAGGTTTAGTCGAAATATAATATAATCCAAGAAAAATTATTAAGAAATTAAGGTAAATTTTATAAGAAATTTGATTTACAACGAACTAAGAATATGGAATATAGCATCCACTCTCTTCAAAAATTCATGAATATAAGTGTTTCAAAAAGGATTTCAAAAGTATAAAAAATAAAACATTTTGAAAATTTAAAAAATCATCTAAATATAGTATATTAAGGCTATTTAAATGACATTTGATTCATCTGGATCTGATGTCGTTTTGAATTATTATGAATTACTAAATTAAATAGGATTAAATAATAACAAATTTTATTTTTACTATATGAAAACACAAGATAATGATGAAATTTGGTAAATTTAAGCAATCTAAAATAACAAAAAAATGTAATGTGAAGTACACATAAAAGAAGAATAAGGGGTTCATAATAATATAGCCTAAAAAAAGTATCACTACCTAAAATATAAGTATATATATTAAAGAAAAATGAAATAAATTAAAGAAATATAATATAACTAAATCAAAGCAGTGTAATAGACACATGAGAAAAGATTTAGAGTATCATCATAATATAACCAAATCAAAGCAAAAACTTTAACCAAATAAGATAAATTCAACAGAACAATTGAACCATAAGATACAAAAGTGTTCAAGTATTGATTCCTCAATCATGAAATCAACTACAAATGATAAATCTCATAAAGCTTCCAACAAATCAAGAAAATAAAATATTTTATAAATATAAAAATAAACCTTTAGTTTGTTAGAGAATGACTAATGAGTCCAATGGCATTTGCTTTATCTCTCATCGAACATTGTTTGGAACATTCTTATTTTAGGAAACTAAATTAGCACAAAATATATTAGATTTTTATTTTTAATATTAAACAAATAAAAAAAAAGATAAAATTTGATATATTGAAGTAGTGTTATATAACTAAATGAAAGTAATTTAAACGTCACATGAGAAGCGAACTACGATTTCATAGTAATATACCCAAATCAAAGAAAAACTTCATAGAAATGAGATAAATTTGTTTGAAAATTTTAAATTCAAGGTTCTAAGAACATTTATCATAAATCATTGTTCATCAAATAAAGTATGAATCAAAATATCTTGTAAACAATGCAAAAATCCTAAACATATTTTGTATCTCAAATGTGCGTCGTGTAGCATTTATACAAATTTCCAAAGTAAATAAAAAGTAAAGAATAATAAATAAATATTTAATTATCATTTAATATATTTAACCAAGAATAAGGCTAATTTTAAAAAATATAATATAACAAAATAAAGGTAATTTGAAGATCACATTAGAGCTACATTATAATATAACATAATCAAGCAAACTTTTCGAATGAAAGAGATAAATTGTACAAGAGTGTTGCTACAATATACTATGTTAATCGATTGTAAAGTTCTCGATCTTCAATTAGGTAGAGTTGAAGTAACTTTTAAACCATGACAAAACTAAAATAATTCAAATTTCCCAAAAAAAAAATATAAACATTTCTTCTTAACTACACTTCATTAAGAATAACTATGAATTATTAAAAAATAAACATAAATTATAGTAGATTTTTATTTTAATACTATACAAATATATATATTAAAGTTAAAATAAGAAAAATTTATTATGTTTTATATGACAAAATCAAAGTGATACAAATGTCACATTGGAGGATATTTATGGTCATATCATTTTATAACTAAATCAAAGCAAAATATTTAAAGAAATGAGATAAATAGTATGAGAAAGATGTATTCCAAGACAATAGTGATATCAAGTGTAACATCCTTAATCACATAATTTCTCTTGAATCTAATTGCCTCACAAAATGTGAAAACATCCTATAAAAATAAATATTTGCAAATAAGAAAATGATTTTTTTAAAATAATAAAGTTGATATAGATGAGGCCAATGACTTTTTTTCATCTCCATCAAATCTTGTTTACAATTACGAAAAAGTACAATTTAGTAAACATAAACAATTATAAATAATCATATTAATATTAAGTAAATGTAAAATAGAACTAAAATAAGACAAATTAAAGCATAATAACATTGCTAAGTTTTAGCAAAATTGAATCAATGTAATATTACAAAATCAATAATATTTAAAAATCACACATGAGAAGATTTATTATGCAAAGAAATAAAACCAAATCAAAGGGAAAAATGTCAATTATTGAGAAAAAGTTTAGAAGAAAGTTGCATTCCAACACACTAAACTGATAGAGCTCTTAAAACAAATAACTAAAAAAATATAAAGACTGTCGAACCTCATGAAAAAATTGACTAAAAATTCATTGTAAAGTCCATCAAAATTCCTTAAAAGGTTTGTCAAACCTCATGAACAAAAAACTTAAAAAATATAAAAAATATTCTTTAATTGATAGAGGTCAACGAAAAAATTTTAGGGATATTTACTTCATCTTTCATCAAACAAAGTTTGGAACTATTATGAATTATCAAAGAAACTATGCGTTAATAATAAAAAAATATTTTTTAATATTTGTTAAATAAATAGCATAGGTGAAAAGATATATTTTAAAGTAATATAATATTAAAAAGGAAAGCAATACAAAGTTCACATTAAAAGAGAATTATAGTTTCATTGTAATCTAACAAAATCCAAAGAAAATATTGGATGAAATTGGATAAATTTTTAAACAAAATTTAATTTAAAGATACTTTTGAGATCAGCTGTATCCTACTTAATCTTAAAATTAAATATGAATAAAAATTTTTCAAAATGCAAAAATAAATAACCTAAAAATATAAAAATGTATATTTAAGTGGAGTCTAATGACTTTTGTTTTGTGTAGTTCAAACCTCATTAGGGCATGTTATGAATTACATATGCCAATAATTAAAAATATTAAAAAAATTATTTAAATATTATGTAAATATATTTATAATGGAATGAAGATGAATTAAAGGCAAGCAATATAATACAATAAAAGATAAGCTAAGGCCGAAAGATAAAATATCTAGTGTTTCAAAGCAAGCCATTTGAAGAAATATGTTCACTTTTAGTGAAACATTTCATTCCAAGGTAATGTAGGCATCTGGCACAATATTGTCAATCATGAAATACTATATGAATAAAAATTCTTATAAAGTGCCCAACAATTATATAAAATAAAATATTTAAAGTATAAAAATAAATATTTTATTAGATAGAGTCCATCAACGTAATTACAATGTCATATATTTTTTCTTAATCAGATCTCATTTTTAATTACATTCAATTTCCATAATTAATAAAGCAAATAATAATAAAATTCTCAATTTAATATTGAATAAAATAAGATAAAGCAAAAATATGATAAATTAAAACCATGTAAGATAACTAAATCAATGTAGCACAAAGATCGCAAGAGAGGAGACTTAGAATTTCAACTTAATAAAACCAAATTAAACTAAAGAACTTTGATGACGGAGTTAAATTATATGAGAAATTTGCATTCCAAGATACTAAGAATATAATGTGTAACAAACTCTATTGTTAAATTAGCTATGAATTAAATATTTTAAAAAATATACCAAAAAGTTAACAAGTAAAATAAAAAATATAAAAAATTATTTGGAAAGATATAACTGAGATAATTACATTGAAATTTGTTTCTCATGAATTTTGAAATTAATATAAATCATAAACAATCAACAAATAATAATTATTATTATTTTAATAATATGTAAATATATAATAAAGGTAAATTAAGATATATTGAGCATAGATAACATTAACAAATCAAGGTAATTTAAAGATCACATGAGAATAAAATTTGAGTTTCATTATAAGATAACTTAATCAAAGAAAAAAGTTCAAGATGTAAGTTAAATTGTATGAGAAAGATAAACTCAAAGATATTAAGAGAAGTGAGTGTAATATCCTTGATCATAAAAATGGTTATGAATAAAAATGTCTTATAAAATAAATATTTAGTTAGATAAATTTGGCTTAGGTAAGTGTAATGACATGTTTTCATTCTAAATCACCTGTCATTTTGAGTAACTATGAATTAAAAAATAATTTAAATTAATTTATTATAAATTATTTTTTTGAATTAATAAATATATAGTAAAACTAAACTTAGAAAAATTGAAGTAATGTGGTATAACAAAATAAAAGCAATGCAAAACTCACATGAGAGGAGATTTAATGTTATGTAGTAATATGACTAATTCAATAAAAAACAAATTTGAAAAAATCAGTTAATGTTTTTGGGATAGTTGCTTTCCAAAAGAAATTGTCCATTACCACAAAATTGTTTGCTTTCATTTGGTAATATTTTATTGCTTCAATTTTTTACATTTTAACTTTAATATTTATTTACTTTAAAAGCCTAATTCTCCTCTTGGGTGGCCTTTACATTTGTTTAATTTAGTTAAATTATGTTTCATCAATTATTAGTTTTTTGCTTTAATAAATTATTAATTAATTTTAAAATAAAAATTTTTTACTTATGCTTTTCTTGTTTTTGCATTCAATAGTAATTCTTAACTTGATAGGATACAGAACAAAACGAACATCTTCAAACTCATTTTAGTTGCCTTTACCAAATTATGCATTGTTTTTTTAATATCTTTTGATTTTTATTTTCTATTATTTTGGTATGTTTTAAGAGCTTTTGATTCATAGATTTTTTGATGTTCTAGGTTTTTACATTAGGTTTGCTTAATATATTGCAATGCAACTTGCCTACAAATTTTATCACTTTTCTTCAACTTTTTTGTTTTATTTGGTTATATTCCAATGAAAATCATATTAAACTCTATGTGGACATTACATCAGCTTGATCATGTTATATTACATTTCTTTAATTTATCTTACTTTAGCATATTATAAATTATCTTAATATTAAATTAATAATTTATGTTAATTTTTATATAAATCAATAATTCATAATATCTGAAACATTTTTTTATTGAGCTAGACTAAATGTCTTTGGAATAACCTCAATAAGCTCTATCAAATAAAATATTATTTTTTTATATTTTAAAATATTTTTTCCTCATGTTTTGCATGACTTTTGAGAAAATTAGTTTCTTAAATGTTTTGGTAAAGGATGATGTTTTACCTTCACATAAAATAGATTCTGATTTCTTTGATTTTGTCACATGCACAATGTAAATGGAAATCTCTTCCCTTTTAACCTTCACATGTATTTGATTTGGTTTTATTAAATTACTTTAGTTTATCTTTTCTTGGCTTTAATAAATAATTACTAAATTTTAAAAAACATAATTTATTTTTATTTATTCTAATTTTCCTTGGCAATTCACAATAATTCAAAATCAAACCTCATTAACGTCCAAAACATCGTAAACACTTCGTTATGTGCTCTATCCATTTCAATATTTGTTTTTCATATTTTTTTAAATACTCCTACATTACTGTTTTGACACACTTTATCAAAACTTTTAATTTAAATAAACTTAATATCATGATCAAGAATATCACAATTAATCTGAACATATCTGAATGTAACTTTCCAATACAATATATCACTTTTGTTAAAAGTTTTTGAATTGAATTATTTATGCTATTTTAAAAGGATTTTACTACTCTCAAATGAGATTTACCTCACAATTGATTTTTTAATATAACATTGTCTAAATTTATCCAGCTTTATGTTTAATACTAAGTTAATATTAAAATATAATTTTTTATGATTTATGTAAATTTAGTTTGGTAATTCATACTAACTCCTAATGAGGACTCATCAAGATGAAATAAACAACATTGGACTCATTTCAATTAGCACTATCTAATAAAATATTTAGTTTTATAATTTTTAAATCTTTTATTTTATAGTGTTTTAGTGCACTTTAGAAGAAATTTTTATTCTTTTTTATTTAACAATCATGTAAAATTTATATCTCGTTGTTTTTTTTAATTTAACTCTCTCATAAAATTTATCACTCTTAATCAAATTATTCATTAATTCGTTCGTAATTATGTGAAACTCTAATTTGCTTTTTGTGTTGCTACTCCTTTACTTTGATTATGTGTAGTATATTTTTATAGTTGATTTCATTTCAACTTTGACACAAATCAACTTAATATTTAAAAATATTTTTTTATTATTAAATCTTATTTACTTTGGTAAGTGGCATGAAACCCAAACAAAGTCCCTTGAAATGGAAACAAAGTTTGTTGGACAAATGTCATTGAAATAAACAAAGTCCCATTAGTTATAATATTTATTCCTTTTCTAGGTTTTTTCGATGGTTTTGACAAACTTTATCATATTTTTATTCCTAATAGATTGGTTATTGGAGACATTACATACAATATCCTTAGAAACTTAGTATGCAATAAAATTTATCTGATTTCCTAAAATTTATTTCTTTCATTCGATAAATTGCCATGTAACATTAAATTTCTTCTTATTTGATCATTGCAATGCTAGTATTTTACTATATTGTATTTGTACAATTTGTCTTATTTTCTTATGCAACTCTAAATCCTATTCGTGTGACCGTTATAATGCTTTAATTTTGTTATATTATATCTCATAAAGTTTTCTCATTTTAACTTTAATATACAATTATTGAAAACTAAAAGTTTATTTTAATATTATTTATTCTTTTTTTATTTTTTAATTCACTATAACACTTGATAAGTTATGATCTTGATAAAACAAGTGTCACTAGAACCATCATGTGAAACTCAATCAAATCTAATAAAACTTTGGGTTATATTAAATATTTTTGGTTTTATTTGAATTATCTTCTCGGGAGTTGTTAGATACTAAACTATAAATTAATTAAAAATAAATAAAAAATTAATATTTAATTTGATCTAGCTCATTTTATTTTACATTAAATATACCTCATATAGGATTACTTGAATTGCCAAACAAAATAAAATTAAATCATAATAATTAATCTTAATTGTAAGTAAATATGTATTAAAGCTAAAAAATAAATTAAAGCAAAGTAGTTTATCTAAATAAAAGTTATGTAAAGCTCACATGTGAAGAGAAATAGAGTTTCACAGTAATATAATAAAATAAAAAATTGAATAAATGACAAAATATGCATGAGAAAGTTTTACTTCAAGATGCCTAAAAAATAAAGTGTAACATCCTTCATCATTGAATTAGATATTATTCAAAAATTCCATTATGCATGAAGAAACCCTAGAAAACAAACTTTTAAAAATATAAAAAAAATATTTAATTAGATAAAGGTCATCAATACGATTCCATCAAGAATTATTTTGCTCCATTGTTGCTAATCTGGAATATAATAGATTACCAAACTTAATAAGTATAAATAAAAAAAAATTATTACTTTAATATTAAGTAAATGTATATATATTTACGCTAAAATAGTATAAATTAATCAAATGCAATAAAATTAGTTCAAAGTAATGGAAACATCTCGCATGAATAGATTTAGAATTATATTCAAATATAACAAAATCAAAGAACATGTAGAAAAACTATTAAATAATAAATTTAAATATTTAAAAATAAATATTTAATTAGATAGAGCTCATCAATCTATGTCCAACAATGATAGTTTCATCTCGATTCGACCTCATTTTGATTTGGATTGAATTGCCAAATGAGCAACAACAAAATTAAAAAAATGTTAAAATATATATATATATATATATATATATATATATATATATATATATATATATATATATATATATATATATATATATATATATATATATATATATATATATATATATATATATATATATATATATATATATATATATGTATATATGTATGTATATGTATATATATCAGAATGTTGAAATGAAGTAAGGTAGAATAAAGTTCGACCTCATTTTGATTTGGATTGAATTGCCAAATGAGCAACAATCAAATTAAACAAATGATAATATATATATGTATATATATATATATTAGAATGTTGAAATGAAGTAAGGTGGAATAAAGAAATTTAACAAAACAAAAGATATGTAGATATTGCACTCAAAGAAATTGATAATCATATTTTATTGTAATAAAATGAAAATGAAAATTTTAAAAAAAATTAAATAAATAATATGAGAAATTTGCATTCTTAGATGCTGAGGAAATCTATTACAACGTCAATAATCAACAATTATAACATGAATTTAAATATCTCCTAAAGGATGCCAAAAGCCATACAAAGAAAATAATTTAAAAAATATTAAAATTAATATTTTACTAAATAAAGCTTTTAAAAATTAGCCCGATGATTTTTATTGAAATCCATTAGTCTCCATTTTGATTTAGTGTGAAATACCAAACAAAATAAATGTAAAAAAAATTAAATTATTAACTTAATATTTAGAAACTATATAATAAAGTTAAAATAATATAAATTAGAGCAATGTAGTTTGACGAAATCATGTTAATTTAAAGGTCACTTGTGAGAAAAGTTTGAGATTCTTTGTAATATATAAAATTAAGGCAAAACATTTGAATAAGTAAGAAAAAGTATATAAGAAATTTTCTTTCCTAAAGGCTTAGAAGATCATGTACAATATCTTTTATCATCAAAACATGTACAAGTCAATACGCCTCATAAATCATGCAAAACTTGTAAAAATAAATTCTTAAAAAAATAAAAAAAATATCAAGTTTTTTAGGGCTTTTTGGCACTCGTCTGATGATGTTTGTGCATATTACAAAGTACAATAGTAAATAACCATAACAAATAATAAATTATGTTTTTAATATTCAATAAATATTTCAAAGGCCAAAAATGTTAAATTTTGCTATTGTAATATAAGTTAGTCCATACAGAACATGTGTTTAAATGAGATAAATTGTTTGATAAAGTTGCTTTCTAAGATACTTAAGAGATGAATTATAACATTCTTAATCCTTAATTACGGTATAATAAAAATGTATCTTTAAATATACGAAAACATTAGAAGAGAAAATATTTTCAAATATAAACAATAATGTTTAATATATAGCTCATTGAGATAACTCCGACAATATTTATTTCATCCTAATTAGATCTCAATAAGAACAACTAAGAATTACGACATTAAATTTGCATAAATAGAAATAAATTGCCAACTTAATATTAACAAAATATATGTTAAACCTTAAATAAGTTAAATTAAGTTAACATAATATAACATAAAAAGGGTGATGTAAATTTCACAAGAGAGGAGTTTTAGAGTAACATTGCATTGCAGCCAAATCATCACAAAATTTTCAAGAAATGAGAGACATTTTGCGAGAACATTACATTCCAAAATACTAAGTAGTAAAGAAAATAAGCCTCATACAAGATGAGTCCAATGATATTTGTTTCAACTTAATCAAAACTCATTTTGATTTTCTATAAAATAAAAAAATAAATATGAACAAATCAACTCAAATATATATTAAATATAAAATTTGGTATATTGAAAACTAATATAACAATAAAATCAATATTATGGAAATAAGAGATGTGATTTTGAGTTGCATAGTAATATAACTAAGTTATAGTAAAACATTTGAAGAACTAACATAAATTGCTCTTCAAAGTTTCATTCCAAGTGAGAAAGGAGATCGATGCAGCATGTTTGGTGGATAAATCTCTACAAAGAAAAATTTCTCAAAAGGCGTGACAACATCAGAAAATAAAATATTTAAGATTACAAAAGAAAATTCTTCAGTGGACGTAACTTGTCAAGATGAGTTGAATGCTATCTGTTTCACCTCAATGAACCTCATTTGGAATTACCTTAAATTAGTAATGAAAATAAACCTAAACAACTCAATATTAATTTTTTAAGATTTATTTAATGTATATTATATTTAAAATGATAAAAAAAATGAAGTAATATAACATAACATAAAAAAATTAATTTCAACGTTATATCATAGGAGAATTTGACTTTCATAGTAATACAATAAAATCTAATTAAAAACTTTAAAGAAAGAAGATAAATTTTATGGGAATGTTGCACTCAGAGATATGAAAGACATCATTTGTAGCATCCTTAGTTGTCGAAAAGTTCACAAATTCAAATGACTCACAAAGCACGATTAAACATTGTAAAATAAATATTGAAAATATAAATAATTATTTAATTGGGTAGATTTTGTCCACAATAGTCGAGTGATGTTGGCCTCTTCCCAATTGAATGACGTTTGAAAAAATTATGAATAATTACGATAAATAAGCTTAAATAATAATAATTTTCTTTAACAGTAAGTAAAAGTTTTAAAGAAAAAATTAGGAGAGCTGGACCATTGTAATATAATAAAATCAAAGCAAAACATTTGATTAAAGGAGATAAATTATATGACAAATTTTATTAAAAGTACTGATGAGATCATATATGACATCTTTATTCATTAAACAATAACAAATCAAAATATCTCATCAAAAACTTTGGAAAATAAATTATTGTAAATTTTAAAAAAGAATTCTTATTTGAATAGATCTTGTTGAGACAAGTAAGACGACATTTGTTTCACCTTAATCGAATATTGTTTTGAATTATTATGAATCAACATAAGCAATAAGCATAAATTAAAAAAATTACTATTTAAATATTATATAATTAAATGGTAAAGTTTTAATAAACAAATGTTAGCCAATGTAATAGTACCAAAGCAAAATGATGTAAAATTTTAATGAGAGAAAATTTACAGTTACTTAGTTGTAATATATCAAAATCAAAAGCAAAAGTTTTGAATGAATAAGTTAAATTATATGGGAATATTGTAATAAAAAATATTAAGGCCTTTGACTAATAACCATGACTACCAAATTAATTTAAAATCAATATAGCTGGTAAAGTTTGCAAACATTCTGCAAAAAAAAATATTGTAAAATATACAAATAAATATTTAATTTGACAGAGCTCATGAAGAGTCCAATAACTTTTCATTCATTTTGATTGCACCTCATTTTGATTTAATTTGAATAATTAAAGTAAATGATCATAATAAAAATTTTAAAATTTTAATATTAAGAAACTTAATGTTTACTATTGAATGAGATATATTGAAGCAAAATAATATAAACAAACCAAACTGATGTAAAGTTAATATAATAGATTATCTAAGGTTACATAACAAAATAATTAAATAAAAGTAAAAAAATTTAAAGAAAATGGGATAAATTTCACGAGAAAGTTGCATTCAAAGTGACAAAGGAAATAAAGTGTAACATCCTCAAAAACCATATCCAATGTGAACGACAATGTCTGACAAAGCATGCCAAAACTAAAAGAAATAAAATATATAAATATTAAAATGAATATTTTACTATATATATATTATTGAGATGACTTCAACAATGTTCTTGTCACCACCAACAAACCTCGTTTGGAATTTCTATCACTTTTATAAATAAATAAACTTGAATAGTTATAAATTTATATTGTAAAATTAAGGAAAAACATATTAAAGTTAAATTAACTTAAATTGAAACAGTTTAATATATCCAAATCATAGAGATTTGAAGGTTGCATAAGAAAAGAGCTACATTTTCATAGCAATATAACTAAATTAAAGAAAAAATAATTGAATAAATGAATTAAATTACATGGCAATGTCGCATTTCAACATACTGAAGAGATCGTGTACAATTTCTTTGATCATCAAATAAAGTATGATTTCAAATATCTCTCAAAGCATGCTAAATCCTTAAAAAATAAATAATTAAAAATATAATAATTATTTTAAGAAAATCGAAATTGTTAGGAAGAGTTTAATAACATCTATTTAGTTTCAATCAAACCTTGTTTGGTATTACTACAAATTACAAAATCAAAAAATCAAAAAAATAAAAAGTACTTTTTACATTAAGAAAATATATTCAAGCCAAAATGAGATAACCAAATCAAAGTGAAACATTTGCTTAAATGATGTAAATATGCAAAAGGGATGTATTATAAGATACTCTGAAGATAAAGTTTGACATTCTCAATTGCTAAGCAAGTTAGAAGTCATAATGCCTAAAAAAAGCCAAATAAACAAAAAAATAATAGATTAAAAAATCAATTATTTAATTTCATGGAGCTCATCATGATAAGCACTATTATATTTATTTTGTCTCAATTAGAACTAAGTTAGAACTATAACAAATCAACATTATTTGTAAGTATAGATAACAATAAATTATTGTTTTTATATTAGGTAAATACATATTAGAAATAAAATGAGACAAATTGAAGAAATATAATATAACTAAATCAAAGATACAGAATTCAAACTATAAGAGATGCAGAGTTATGTGAAAATATTAAACAATCACAATGAAATATTTGAATAAGTGATATAAATTATATGAGAAAGTTGCATTCCAAAATATACAAGAAATCGATAGTAATATCATCGTTAGCTAAATAAAATATGAATAGAAAACTAGAAAAACAAGTTATAATCCTAAAAAAGTTAATATATTAAAAATATTAAAAATATTAAAAAAATAAATATTTAGTTGGGTAGAGTTAATATATATTTACTAAAAGGTAAGATAAAACAATGTAATATAAGAAAATGAATGTTAAGTATCACATCACAGGATAATAAATTTTCATAGTAATACAATTCATTTAAAGAACATAACAAGAAATTAGATATATTGTATCAAAAAGTTATATTTCAAGATACTATGAGATTGAGTGTAATGTTCTTGATTATTAAATGAGTTGTGAATCAAAATATCTAACAAAGCACACCAAAACATGGAAAATAAAGTATTTAGAATTATTAAAAAGATATATTTTATAGAATAAAGATCATCAAGATGAGTACAATGATGTCCACATCAACTTTGGTAAATCTCATTTTAAATTAGAATGAGATATCAAATGAATTATACACAAAAAATAACTAAGGAGATTTAATGTAGCATCAACAATTACCAAGAATAGTGCAAATAACAATTTCTCATAAAAGGTACCAAAAGCCATTAAAAAAACCTAAAAAAATTAAAAAGAATTTAATCATAAATATGGACAAATAATTATAAATTATTATTTTAAATATATTAAAAAAATATTGAAGCTAAAATGCGATAGATGCTTTATAACATAAAAAGCATGGAGTTGTAAAGATTAAAGTAAATGTTATCTTTATTTACAAAGTATGTTAAAAAATCAAAATTAAGAATTTGAAAAGATAAAGTAAGTTTTATAGAAAATTGCCTATCAAGATAATAAAGAGATTGATTATAACAATTTTTTGATGGTCAAATCAAATATGATTCAAAATATATGAAAGCATAAGAAATTATTTAGGAAAATAAGATATTTAAAAATGTAATTGTCATTATTTAACTACATTGACATCATTAAGACAAGTCCTATAACATTAGTTTTAGCTTAATTAAAACTCATTTAAAATTATTGAGAATTATTAAAATAAATAAGGAAAAAATATTAATTCTTTGTTACCTTAATTTTTATGAAATAAATTGAGGTAGCATAACCCAAAAAATTAAAATTAAATAATTTCAATAAAAAGAATAATGTTTTTGCATAATTTATCATAAAGTGTGCAAATTTGTTAAAATAAAATATTTTATTAAATGAATATTTAATTAGCTGGAGTTTGTTAATACAAGCCTAATGAAATTTATATCACATTAATTGAATCTTGATTGTAAATACTAAGAATTAATAAATCTGACAACCATAAAGCTGTAATACAATAAATATAGGTAGTGTAATATAACTAATAGAGACAATATATAGGACACTTGGGAGTAGGTGTTTAGTAACATAATAATATAAAAAACACAAAACATAAAGTTTTCAAAAAATTTGATAAATTTTAAATTGAAAAATACCAAAAATTATAAAAATAAATGTTCTTTTTTATAACACTAGTCAAGATGAGTCCAGTGAAATTTGTTTCATCTCAATCAGACAACGTTTGGAATTATTGTGAATTACAAAAATTAATAAGCATAAGTAATAATAAGTTATATTGAAGTATTAGTTAATATATATTAAAATGAAAATAAGATAAATTGAAGAAATTAAAAATATTTAAGACAAAGAAATATAAAATACCTATGAGAGAAATTTTAGGTTTCATCGCAGTACAACAAATCAAAAAGAGAACTTCAATGTAAATAAGATAAATTGTATAAAAAAAGTTTAATTTTAAGATGCTAACAAGATTGAGTATAAAATACTCAGTTATCAATTCCAATATAAATCATAATATCTCGTAAACACTACTAATGCACTTGAATATATATATATATATAAACAAAGAAAATGAATATTTTATTTGAAAGAGCACATCAAGATGTGTGAAAAAATGCTAGTTTTTTCTTGTTTGTGTGTCATTTTGAATTAATATGAATTAACAAAAATAAATAAGCATAACAAATTATAAAATATTATTTTAACATTAAGTAAATATTTATAAATTCTAAAATAAAATTATATAATAAAAATTCAAATAGCCAAATAACAGTGATATGAAGACAAATCAGTGGAGAAAGTCATATTCAAATGTACAAAGTAATTTAAGTGAAACATCCTCAATTGACAAATTAGGTACGAATTAAAATGAGTTATATAATGGACAAGATTCATAGAAAATAAAAATTTAAAATCATAAAAATGAATATTTAATTAGATATAGAACATATCAACGAGCCCAATGAACCATATTTTTAATTACTATGAATTAACATTGTAAATAAGAAATAATAATAATAAATTATTTTTTTAATATTTGGTAAATTTATAATAATGTTAAAATGATATAAATTGAAACAATACAATGTAATAAAATCAAAGCAATGTAAAGGTGAATTGAGAGGAGATTTAGAGTTACATAGTAATACAATTAAATGAAAGATAAAATTCAAGAAATTTAAAAAATTGTACAAGAAAGTTGCATTGCAATATACAAAGGTCATAAACTGTAACATCTTTAATTGTCAAAAGGAAAGGACCTAAAATATATCATAAAAAATAAAAAAAACTTTACAAAAAAATATTTAGAAATATAAACAAAATGTTTAATTTGGTAGAGCTCATCGAGATGAGTGCAATGGGCTTTGGTTCATCTTGATCAAAATATTTTTAGAATTTTTATAAATTATGAAAAGAAATAGGCATTCATTTTAATAAAATTTTATTTAAAAATTAATTAATAATGTATTAAAAACAAAATGAGATAAATTTACACAATATTATATAAAAAATAAAATACACTTAAATAACTGAATCAAAGAAAAAAAATTTAAACAAATGGTATATATTCTGCAAAAACGTTGCATTCCGACACACTGAGGAGATCAAGTGTAATATCTTTAATCAACAATCATGTAATTGTTAAAAAATCTCATAAAATGTTTAAAAAACTTAAAAAAATAAGATAATAATAAATATAAGTTATTATTTAATTGAATGTAGGCAACTGAGTTGAGACTATCAGCGATTACATTATTTATATTAGACGACATTTCAAACTATTACAAAAAAATAAAGTTAATAAGCATAAATGCTCATACCTTTTTTTAATATTAAGTAGTATATATTAAATAACAAATGAGGTGAACTTAAGTAAGGAAAAAAAATGAAACAAAAAAAATAGATGAAATGAGACATATTGTAAGGAAAGTTACATTTTTAGATAATAAAGAGATTGTGCGTAACATCATTGATTATCAAATCTGGTTGAACTGATTTGACTTATAAAGAGCACAAAAATCTTTCAAAATACATATTCAAAAATATTAAAATTATGTTTTCGACAGAGCACATTGAGCGAAATAAAATTAAATGTTATTTGACATGAATGAACCTCATTGGGAATACCATGAATATAAAAAAAAATTATAAATCAATAATAATAAATCATTAATTTAATACTACTAAATAATTATTAAAGCTAAAAGTTTATAACCTAAAGTAATGTAATACGACCAAATCAAAGTGATGTAATGGTGGCATGAAAGTATATGTAGAGTCACATTATAATATAGCAAAATCAAAGTAAAAAAGTAGGAAAAAATGACAAAGTATACAAGAAGGTTGTCTTAAAAGGTATTGTGGAGATGGATTATAACATTCTCGATAACATAGTTAGCTATGAATCAAAATGCATCATTAAACATGTAAAAAATTGAAAAATAAAGTAGTTAAAAATTTAAAAATTGAACTTTAATTAGAAAGAGCTCATGAAGATGGGTCCAACGATATTTGTTTCATCTCCATCATATCTCGTTTGGAGTTTTTGAGAAGTACTAAAGTAAAAAAAAATTAATAACAAATTATTAGTTTATAATGAACTGAAGATATGTTAAAGCTAAATGGAGAAACAATGAATAAAAATTATATAACCTAATCAATGCTATTTAAATGTGACATAATAATACAAGAAAATCAAAGAGAAAACTTTATAGAAATGGGATAAATTTCATTAGATTATTAAATTTGGAGGTAGTTTTATTCACTACAAATTTAATATAAATTAAATTAGATCAAGCCTAGCTTATCTTTACTAGAAAATACAAATGTTATTGAAAATTTAAAAAATAAATTATTATTTTTATATTGCTATTAAAGAGAAACCATCTAATACAACCAATTTGAGGTGTTGTGAAGATCACATTAAAGTAGATCTATCATTACATAATAATATAACCAAATCAAAAAAGTTTTTTGAAGAAAAAAGATAAATTATATAAGATATTTGTTTTTGAGGATACTCAAAAGATCAAGCATATAATCCTCAATCTTCATACTAGATATGATAAAAACATATCTTATAAAGAATGCTAAAATTTTTAAAAATATAAAATATAAAAACATAGAAATGAATACTTACTTGGATAGAGCTCATGTGGAAGAGGGCAACGATACTGATTTTACGTTGATTGAACCATGTATTAAATAGCTATCAATCACTAAAGAAAGTAAGCTCTAAGATTAATAAATTATGATTTTTATATTAAGTAAAAGTACATTAAAGTTTAATGAGATAAATTAAAATGTCTCATAGAGTATGCAAAAAGCATAGAAATCTTTTTAAGAATAATGAAAAAATAAACATTTAAATAGATAGAGCCAGCCAATACGAGTTCCTATTTTAAATTATAACAAATTATTAGAGAAATAAATATAAAAAATTTATTATTTTAATATTAAGAAAATTTATAATAAAGCTAAAACAAGGTAAATTGAAAGAAAATACATAACTTTCTAAAAGAAAAAAATTTAATGAATGACATCAACTATATGTGATAGTTGCATTACTAGAATTTAAGAACATTGTGTAACATTTTTAAAAAGTTAATAAAAACACAATAAGCATAAAATGCAAAAATGCAAAAATGCAAAAATAAATAACAGTAAATTATAAAAGTACTATTAAATAAATATCTACCCAAGTTTAAATGTAATAAATGGAAGAAATATGGTAAAACCATATAAAAATGTTATAATAATGACTCATGAGATAATTACGAGTGGCATAACAAAATAATGACTTCAATACAAAATTTAAAATAAAAGAGACAAATTATAGGGGAAAGTTGGCTTCCATTGTACTAATGAGATTAGATGTAACATCAAAATTATTAAATCAGGTATGAATAAAAATATCTACTAAAGCATCCCAAAAAACTTGAAAATAAGGTATTTTAAATAATAAATAATGAATATTGAAGTTGATAAAGGTCATCAAGGTGAGTCTAGAGAAAATTTTTTATCTCGATCAAAGTTGAATTGGAAATACTAAATTTTTTGAAGTATATAAGCATAAATATAATAATAATATATTTATTTAAGGTTAAATAAATATATATTAACTTGAACCAATATAATGCAACCAAATCAAAGTGATATAAATGACACATGCATAGAGATTTAGAGTTACATAGTAATATAATAAAATAAAAACAAAACTTTTTAGAAAGAATATAAATTATATAGGAAAGTTTTATTCCAAGATAATATTGTCAAATATAAAATAAGAATTATAATGTGTCCTAAAGAAAGATAAAAATATAAATAATAAAATATTAAAAAATATAAATATGAATATTTAAATGGATAAAGATCCTCTCGACGAGGGTAGTGATGCTTGTTTCATGTCATTTGGAAGTAATTTTGGAATTGCTCAAAGTATCAAAATAAATAATAAAAAAATAATAATAAATTATTTAATATAAGATAAATATATATTAATGTTGAATTTAGATAAATTGAAGAAATATAATATAAACATATTGTCAAAAGATTTTCGAAATAAGTTAAATAGTATAAGATAATTACATTTCAAGTTACTAATAAAATTAAGCATAAAATGCTTGATCGTCAAATTAACTATGAATCCATTACTTAGCAAAAGTTTCCCAAATGTTAGAAACAAATATTTATAATTATGTAAATGAATATTTAATTTAATAGAAGTAGCCATAATGAGTCAAAAATATTTTCTTTGTGATTGGACTTCATTTGGAATTACTATGAATTATAACAATAAATAAGAAAATGAATAATCAATTATCTATTTAATATTAAATATATATTTATTAAAAATGTAATGAGATAAATTGACACAAATAAGCCAATTCAAAGCGATGTAGAATTTTTAAGAGAGGTGATTTAAATTGAGCTTTTAATATTATTACATTGATGATAAAAATTTGAAGAAACAAGACAAATTGTTTGGGAAAGTAAAAAATTCCATCATATTAGATAGATAAATATTTCATAACATAAAAATAATTGTTTCATTAGATAAAGCTTAACAAGACTTGTCCAACAATTTTTGTTTAATCTCAATATCACTTTAATGGAATTATAACAAACTACAAAAGTGTACATGCAAATATAATAATAAATTATTTTTTCAAATTTCAATAAATATATATTAAAGTTGAATGGAAAAAAATAAACTAATGTAATATAAGAAAATGAAACCGTTATATTGGTCACATTAGAGGGCAATAAGAGTTTTATAATAATATAAAAAAACAAAAGTAAAACAATTGAAGAAATAAGATTAAGTATGCAAAAATGTTGTATTAGAAGAAGCAATGGTAATAATCTATAAAATTCATAGTAGTCAAATGACGTGAAAAATTAAAAATATTTAAAAATGTAAAAAAGCATTTCTATTTGATGGAGTTGATCGAGACGATACCAACATAATTTGTTTCATCTTGAGTAGAACCTCTGTTGGAATACTACAATTCACAAAATCAAATAATCATAAATAATAGTAAATTATTAACATTAATAATAATTAAATAAATATTAAAGCTAAAAATATGATAAATTAAAGAATGTAACATAACTTAATCAACATGTTGTAAAGGTATAAGAGAGGAGATTAAGGGTTAAATATTAATGAAAACAAAACAAAGTAAAAAAATATGGGAAAATGAGACAAGTTATATTAGAAATCTATACCCAAAGATGATAAGTAGATCGATTTTAATATGCTCGACATCATATTAGTTACCAATCATAATGTCACATAAAATGTGCAAAAACCTTATCAAATAAATTATTTAAAATATAGAATCAAAATACATTTGAAATTATTACAAATGAAAAAAAGAATAAATAAAAATAAAATATTATATTACTATTTAGAAAATATTTATTTCAACTAAAATGAGATAAATTAAAACAATGCAATATAACAAAATCAAAGTGCTGTAAGGTCTAACAAGTGTAGATTTAGATTACAATATAACATTACAAACAAAAAAATAAATATTTTAAAAATTAGATAAATTGTACATAAAAATTATTTTTTGAGAAAATATGGAGATCTTGTTTATCAACCATTACTATTAAATATCTGGCAATTCGAAATGTCACAATGCTTTCCAAAATCCATGAAAATTTTACTTAAAAATGTGTAAATGAGTATTTAATTGAATAGAGCTTATTAAGATGTGTCCAAAGTTGCTCCTTCAATTTGTTTTGATCACATTTCGAATTTCTATAAAAAACCAAAATAAATAAGCATACAGAGTAATAACTAATTATTTAAGCACTAACTACATATACATTCAGGCTCAAACGAGATAAAGTGCTTTAATTTAATAAAGCCAAATTAAAGTGATGTAAATGTTGCGCAAGAGAAGATGTTTAGTTACGTAGTAATATAATAAACCTAAAGTAACAAATTTGAAAAAGTGAGACAAAGTATATAGGAAAACTGTATACGAAGAAACAAAAAAGAACAAGTGTAACATTCATGACCATAAATTTAGGTAAGAATTGAAAATCTTGTAAATAAAAGCAATGCAAAGGTGACAACTAAAGAATAAGAATTTGAAAGTAATATGAAAAATTTAAAAAGAAAACTTTTAACAAATAAGACAAATTAAATAAGAAATTTATATTCGATAATACTAAGTAGTTCCAAATGAACATACTTAATTGTCAAATAAAGTATGAATTGAAAGCAATGAAAAAATTGAAAAAAAAATTTAAAAAAAAAATATTGAAACATATGAAATTTATTATTAAATTTATGATATTTTTTGGAGATGAGTATAATTATATTTGTTGTTTTAATGACAACTCATTTGGAAAAAACTAAAAATTACATAATTAAATAAGCATAAAAAAATTATAATTGAAATATGAAGTAAATATTATTAAAAGTGAAATATGATGAGTTTGAAGATACATGTTATGTCATAATCGAGGCTTGCAATTGTCACACAAGAGGATATTGAGTGTAAATCCTTAATAATTGAATTAAAGACAATGAAGTGCCCCATAAAATATGACAAAATAATAAAAAATAAACTTGTAACAACCTTATTTTTCCTTTATTTTATTTTTTAAAAAGCTCTTTGAGACGAGTTTAATGGTGTTTAGTTTGTAATTTTTGGAGTTCTAAGGAATAAATTATGAATTTCTAAAGATTTGGATAGATTTGTAATATTGAGGATATTTTTGTATCTTTGTAAATGTCGGCATAGTTCCATTAATTTTGGGTGAATGTATATTTCTAATTTTAATGTTGTTGGCAGCGCTGGGTATATTTGCAAATTTTATGAATTTCGGCAAAGGTTTATTTCTTCGGGTGCAAGATATATACGCAAATAAGAAATTTGGAAGGAGTGATATGCAAAATATGTTCATGAACCGAGTGCATATTGCTTTCAACCACGATTATAAAAGCTAAAGCAGGGCGCATTTGAAAAAGCACTGCGAATACTGATTTCGAGGAGGTTGCCAAAGTTGCGAGGGCGAGATTTCCAATAGCTGCTGCCCTACTTCGCCCAGTTCCTGCACTAGACAAAAATTGTCGGCAAGGATTTCGTGAGTTCCAATAGGCAACGGTGACGGCCTTCGAAGATTACCATAAGGTAAGAATTTGTTTGCATTGTCATCAGGGTTGTGTAAGTTTTCTAGTGAGCAACGGAGATCTAGAATGGTCGATTTGGCAGGAAAAATATTTCAGCTTCGTCGGAAGCACAGGAGAGAGAGAGAGAAAAAAATATAGTAGAAAACTGGTCCAAGCCTTTTGACCCGATTGTGCTATTGAACTGGGCATGCTAGGCTTGAGTGATCCAGCGCCGGAGGAAGCCATCAGCTAAATGAAGGAATTTTGGCAATTTTTGAAAACGCATTTTTGGAAAGCTGTGAGAGAGGGAGGGGCTTGGTGTGATTAAATGTTTTAAAAACAAGCCTTTATATATATTTTTTTGGATTTTAGAGTTAGTGTTTGTCTCACCGTTAGGTCCCCAACTTGGGTTTTTTCAATGTCATCACTTAAATGTTGTATCTTGCAATTTTGATGATAATTTTGTTATGAAGTGGTACTTGATGTAGGTGGTGACTTGAAAATATATTTAAATGTATAGAAATAGTTACTTAATTAGATAAATCATGTCAGGATGAGTCTAATGGCATTTATCAAGTCTCATCAAACTTCTTTTTGAATTTCTAAGAAACACCAAAGCTAATAAGCATAAAAATAATAAACTATTATTTTTGTTTTATGACAAAATAAATTAAAGATAAAATAAAATATGTTAGAACAATGTAATATAACTAAATCAAAGGGAAGTTCAGGTGACATGAAGAGAGAAATAAATTTATATTGTAACATAACAAAGTGAAAATGGACAATTTTAATAAAAGATGCAAATATTATCGGAAAGTTAAACTCCAAGATCTTAAGGAGATCAAGTGTAACATCCTTGATCATGAAATCATGTGAAGCACTAAAAACTATACAAAACAAAATATTTTAAAGATTTAAAAATAAATATTTAATTAAATAAAGCTTAATGAGATGGGTCCATCCAAGTATGTTTTCATTAAATTTGTTCCTATTTTTCAATTTCTACAAAGTACTAATTTAAATAATTATAAATAATCATAAAATAAAAAAATGATATTCAATAAATATAGGATAAATCTAAAATGTGATGAAAATAAATGAAGTAATGCAGCTAAATCAAAGTAAAAAAATTTGAGTTAATGAGATAATTTATAAAATAAAGTTACTTTCTGAGATACTAAGCATATCAAATGCAACGTCCTAAATTATCAAATTTTGACAAAAAAATATCCTGTAAAGTTTGTTAAAAGCAAGGAAATTAAAATATTTTAAAAAATATAGAAATAAATAATTAAATGGTTATAGCTTATTCACATGAGTCCATTGATGCATATGACGTCTTGACCAACTATCATTTGGAATTACTTGAATTATCAAATAAAATGGAAACAAATATTCAAAAAATTCTTATTTTTGTTTTAAAAAATTATATATTACTATTGAAATTAAGTCAAATCAATTGTTGTAATCTAACCAAATAAAAATGAGAGAGGTCTCACAAAAGGAGATTTATAGCGAGATACTCATAATAAAATAAATGAAAGCATTTTGAAGAAAAATGATAAAATATATGAGAAATTTGCATTCAAGAAACTAAGGAGGCAGCGCAACATCTTTTTTCATTAAATAAGAAATGAACCAAAATATTTCATAAAACATGTAAACACTCTTAAGAATAAATTATCTAAAAATATATAAGTGAAAATTTAATTTGCTAGATTTTGTTGGAATCATCAAAATGAGATCTAGCTAAATTTTTCAATTTTTAACATTTAGATATACTTTCTTTCTATTAAAAATAATAACTTATTACGATATATTGATATTAGTTTGTTAATTAGTTGTAATTTAAATCTCAGTCTATTGGAGATAGAACAAATGTCAATAAATTTGTCTTGAAGGTCCCTAATATGTTAAATATTAATAATTCTATTTTTTAAATATTTTTTTTATATAATTTGTACATGCTTTATAATGCTTTTTTATTCATTCTTGCTTTCATATCGAGGGTGTCACAACCTAACTCCAAAGTATCTTTGAATGCAACTTTCACATACAATATATCTCATTTTTTCAATGGTTATTCTTTGATTTTGTTATATTGTTTTTTTACTCTAAATCTCCTCTCATTTGACCTTTACGTTATCTTTATTTTTTTATATTATGTTAATTAAATTCAAATAATTTTTCCTTTAATATATATTCAATTAATAGTAAAATAGTAATTTATGCTTATTTTCTTTTGTAATTTGTAAAAACTTCAAATGAGTTTTGATATGGGAAAACATAAACATCTTTAGACTCATCTTAAAGAGCTTTATTCAACTACTCTATCATTAATATTACTTTTAATATTTTTATTTCAGTGATTTTGTTATATTGGTGTTTAAATTTTTCAAATGAGGTTTGATAAAAAAAGAAACTAAATTCATTAGACTTGTATTAATTAGCTATATCACATTAAATATTGATTTTTTAATTTTTAAATATTTTATTTTTTTAAGGTTTTAAGCTTAATTTACAAGATATTTTTATTATGACAAGATTTTATGGTCCACAATTTTACATTTAAACTCTTTAGTCTTTTGGAATGCAATTTTTTGTTTTGCTTTATTTTATTTTCTCTTTTTTCACTTTGATTTTATGGTATCTCTATGGAACTCTAAGTCTCCATGCAATTGGCCTTTACATGTCTTCAAATTTGTTATATTATAATGCTTTATATTAATATCAGTTCATGTTAAAAGCAAATTTAGTTAGTATTGGAACAATAATTATTTTATTATTTATCCTTATTTGTTGAGTTAATTCGTAGTAATTTTAATGAGGTCTGATCAATGAGCTTTTTCAAATTAAATATTTATCTTAATATTTTTAAAATATTTTTATTTTCTTGTATTTTGACATGTTTTAAGATAAATTTTTGTTAACACTTGATTTGACAATTAGGGAAGTCACGCTCGATTGCATTTGTGAATTGTAATGTAAGTTCTTGTACAATGTATCCAATTTCTTCAAATAATTTAATTACATTATGATGGAACTCTAATTCTACTCTAGTGTGACTTTTAACTCTCTTTGATTTAGTTAAAGTATTTTTATTCAATTTACCTTATTTAAATTTTAAAATATATTTACTTAAAATTAAAAAATAACTTTATTCTGATTTATTTTTATTGATTTTGTTAATTTGCAATATTTCAAAATGACGTTTGATGAAGTAAAAAAATTGCCATTGCACTCATCTTAGCAAACTCTATCAAATTATGTATTAATTTTGAAATTTTAAATAATGGTTTTTAAGGTTTTTGAATGCATTATGAGATATTTTTATTCATAACTTATTTAATGATTGATGATGTTACATTAGATTTTAGTATATTTAAACGAAACTTTTTTATCTAATTTATCTAATTTCATCATGTTCATTTCTTTAATTTTGTTAAGTTACTATGTAAATCTTACCTTTACATCACATTAATATTTTTTGTTGCTTAAATTCTATTAATTTATCTCATATAAATTCTAATATATATTTGATCGATATTACAGTAATTCGTTTTTATAATTAAAACCTTTTTTTGTTTGTAATTCTTAGTAATTACAAATGAGGATCAATCAAAATGAAACAAATGTTCTTTCACTCCTGTCAATAAGATATATCCAATTGAACTTCTTTATTTATAGTTTTTTAGATTGTATTCTCTAAGTTTTGTCATGTTTTACTAGTTAGTTTAATTTGCATGTCCTTTGATGGATGATGACATCACACTAACCTCCTTAAAATCAATTCATTTTTATTTGCTAATGGTCAATTATATCCCTAAATCTTCTTCTTTGGTGAAACATTTATATAACTTATATTTAATTATATTATATTATTTCAATTTATCTAATTTAAAGTTTATAACATATTTGCTACATTGTAAAAAGATAACATATTATTATTTATGCTTATTTAAATTTTTATTTCATAGAATTAAAAATAGGGTAAGGTTAAGATGAAACAAATGTCATTAAACTTATCTCAACAAGCTCATGTTTTTAGAGCTATTCATGTTTTATGAGACATCTTGATTCCACTAATTTGATGGTTAATGATGTTCAATTCAATCTTCTTAGTATTTGAGAATGCAACTTTCATGGCCAATTTAAATAATTTTCCTAAATCTTTAACTTTTATTTTGTCATATTAATATGACCCACAGCTTCTCCTCTTTTGTAATATTAAAAAAGCTTTGATTAGGTCACATTACACTTGATCGCATTTTAACATCAAAATATCTGTACTTAATATTAAAATAATAATTTCTTATTCTTTATGTTTAATCATTTTACTAATAAGTAGTATTTTAAAATAAGGTTTTATGGGAATGAAATTGGAGTTGTTGTTGCCATCTCGATGAGCCCAACAGACTAAGTATTCATTTTAGTGTTCTTAAACAATTTATTTTTTTAGGTTTTGGAATGCTTTATGAGACATTTAATTCATACCTAAATTTTATGATCAAGGATGTTGCACTCAACCTTCATTATATATTGGAATGTCGTATTCTCAATTCCTCAAATTTTTTAGCTTTGATTTGATTAAATTACTATATAATTTGAAATAATTCATAATTTATATTGACTTTTATTTTTTAAAATTACTTTGATTTAGTTTTCTCATTTTATCTTCAGTATATATAGTTAATATAAAAATATTAATGGACTATTATTCATATTAATTTACATTTGTATTTAGAAATAATTAATAACTTTTCTAGATGGAGAAGAAATAAATGTCGCTAAACATGTTCAAATTAGTTATTTCAAATTAAATAGTCTTTTTTTATTTCTTGGATATTTTTTCTATAATTTGGCCAGTCTATATGGAAAAGTTTCATTACATTATAATGCTTTGATTTATCTAATTCCACATTTAGTATATGTTTGGTTAATATTAAAGTAAAAAGTCATTACCCTTGCTGTTTATTTTTATTGAAAATTTGTAATAATTTAAAATGAGGTCTCGTGGAGATGATACGATATCATTGGGCTTGTCATAATAAGCTCTAGTATGTTAAATATTTTTTTTTGTAATGCTTATGCATATTTTATAAGGCATTTTATTCTATAGTTGATTTAATGGTTGTGGTTTTTTCATTAGATCTTCGTAGCTTCTTGGATTATAACTTTCTTGTATAATTTATTTCTTTATTTTAGATTTTTTAGTTTGATTCTATTTTGTATTTATGAAACTCTAACTCAACTATACTGTGACTGTTACAGTATTTATTTTTATTAAATTAATTAGCTAAAAGTTATATCATTTTGCTAGTATTATATTATATTTTCCTATTAAAATAATAATTTAATATTATTTATGTTTATTTCAATTGGTAATTTATAATATTTGTTAGTGAGGTGTAGTGTAGACAAAAGAAACACTATTGTACTTGTCATGATGAGTTATATACAGTTAAATATTATTTTTTAATTTTTTTTAAATGTTTAGTTTCTATAGTTTTTCCTTGCTTTAAGAGACATTTTAATTTATACTTGATTTGTTGGTCGATGTTGCTACACTTGATCTCCAAAGTTCTTTTGAATGCAACTCTCCCATATAATTTATGAAATTTCTTCAAATGTGTTGCTTTGAATAAGAAATAATACTATGTAACTCTAAATCTCCCTTTATTGCTCCATTACATAAACTTGATTTTTATTATTACATTAAAATTATTAGTTTAATTTCAAATTTAAAATGTATTTTCTTAACATTACAATAATAATTTATTTTCATTTGTCCTTATTTACCCAAGGGACTTGAAATAATTTAAAAATAGATTATATAAACAAAAAATAAACATCAATGGACTTGTCCTTATAAGCATTATCAAATAATTATTCTTTTTAATATTATTTATAAATTTTGATTTATATAATTTTGACATGTTTTATATCCATTTCAATTTGTACTTGATTTGATGATAGAAGATGTTATATTATATTTTCTTAGTATCTTGCAATGAAATTTTGTCATCAAGTTTGTCATCTATTCAAAATGTTTTTTTAACTTTATTATAATACTATGGAACTCTATTATCCTCTTGAATAAAAGTTGTGAATTTCTTATATTATATTTCGTCAATTTATGTTATTCAAAGTTTGTTATAAATTTATTAAATATAAAAAAGGAATTTACTTTTATTTTATCACATTTGCTTTAGCAATTAAAAGTAATTCAAGACAAGGTCCAATGGATATGAAAAAACTTTATTTGAGGCATCACATGATCTTTAATCAATTAATTTGATATTTAAGGATTTTAAATTCAATATCTTAGTGCCTTTGAATATTGCCTTCCAATAAAATTTGTCTCATTCCTTCAAAATTTTCACTCTCATCTACTTATATTACTAAATACCTCTAAATCCACTCTCATGCAACCCTTACATTACTTTCATTTAGTGTAATTATATTGCTTCAATTATCTTTTAGTCATAAAATATATGTACCTAATATTAGAATGATAACATGTTATTATTTGAGTTTATTTAATTTTGTCATTCAAAGGAATTCTAGATGAGCTCTAATCAAGATGATAAATACCATTAAACCCTTCTTGATCAGCTCTATCTAACTAATTATTTATTATTTATATTTTTAAATATTTTATTTTCTATCATTTTAATATATTTTACTAGGCTTTTCTTAAGTAGATTTAATGATCGATAATGTTACACTCAATCTCCTTAGAACCCATGAAATAAGCTTTCTTATATAATTTATCTTATTTGTTAAAATTTACTTCTTTGATAATTGTATTACAACATAAATCTAAATCTCCACTTTTGCAACCATTACATTGATTTAATTTGATTGAATTATATAACACTATTTATCTCATTTCATGTTTAATATATATCTACTTCACATTAAATAATATAATGTTTTTATTTATTCCAAATTTCTCAATAAATTTAATGATAATATCATTGAGTTGAAACAAAAGTCATGACACACTTCACTATAGGCTCTATCTAATGAAACATTTAATTATTAAATTTCTTTTTTAATTTTCTATTATTTTTAATCATTAGACAATTCATTTTTTGCACTTGTTTTGATGACTTAGATGCTCATAGTCTAATTGCTTAGCATCTTTGATAGAAACTTTCATGTATAATTTATTCATTTTTATATTTTTTTACTTTAATTTTGTTATATTCCTAAGAAATTTTAATTGTTCTCTAACGTTACCTTTACATGTATTCGATTTTGTTATATTTAAGTATTACAATTACTATCATTACAACTTTAACAAACATATATTTAATATTCAAATAATGAATTATTATTATTTTTAGTTATTTACTTTATTACTTTCTACAAATTATAAATGACTCCTATTGTGACAAAATAAATGCTTTTCGATTCACCTTGATGTCCTTTATTTAATTAAATATTTCATTTTCAATGGTTTCCATAAATTTTATGAGAAATTTTTGTTAGTATGTCATCGGATGATAATGATAGTATACTTATTCTCTTTAGTACCTTGGAATACAACTTTAATGTACAATTTGCTTCATTTCTTACAAAATTTTACTCTAATTTATTCACATAATCATCAAACTCTAATTCTCCTCTAATGCAGCCCCTACATCTTTTTTAATTGGTTATATTATATTACTTCAATTTATCTCATTTAAAAATTATTATGCATATATATACTTTATACCACACTAATATTTTTTTCTTATTTATGTATTTTTAATTTTCATAAACTATTGTAATTTTAAGTGAGTTTTGATAGAGATGAAACTAACGCCATTGGACTAAGCATGATGAGCTTTATCCAATTACATATTCAATCTTAATTTTTTTAAAAATTATAGCTTTTGTTTTGGCATACTTTAAGGGACTCAAAAAGGCATTTTCCTATTTAATTCATCTAATTTTTTATATTTTTCACTTTTATTTGGATAAATTGTGAATTAATCTAATTCTCATCTTGTGTGCCCTATATTTCAAATATATTTTGTTATATTAATTTTTCTCAATTTAAATCATTTAAATTTTACTGCATATAATTTTAATTTTATAAAATAATTTATTATCTTTATTCATAATTTATTTTAAACGTCCATAATAATTCAAAACTGATCTCGATGACATCAATCCAGTTGATTTTTTAAATTTATAATTTTAAATATTGTATATTTTAAGATTTTTTAGGTTTTACATGCCTTTTCTATTTGTACATGATTTAATTATCAAAAGTGTTACACCTAAACTTTTTAATGTATTGGAATGCAACTTTCTCTTAAAAATTATCATGTTTCTTTAAATGTTTAGTTTTCATTTTGTTACATTACCACTTAACTGAAAATCATCTCTTGTGAGACAATTACATCATTTTGATTTAGATATATTATATTACTTTGGTTTATTTCTTTTTAGATTTAATATTTACTTACAATAAAAATGCTACTTTTTATAACTTATAATTACTATTTTGGTTAATAATAGTAATTCTAAATGTGGCCTGATCAATACAAAAAAGTTTGTAGGCTCAATCAAATTAAGTTTTTTAAATTTTTTAATATGTTAATTTTTGGTGTTTTACACATTTTAAGAGATATTTTGATTGGTACTTAATTTGTTGATCAAAGATGATCCACTCAATTATCTCATTATCTTGGAATTGAACAATCATATAAAGTTCATCTCATTATTTAAAATTTTTTTAACAACTTTTGTTTTACAACTATGGAACATTAAGTTTTATTTCACGTGACCTTTACAACCTATTTCATTTATACCTAATATATATTATATAATATTAAAATGATAATTATTTCACTATTTGTGCTAATTTAAATTAATAATTACTAATAATTATAGTAAACGATAGATAGAGCAAAGAAAAGATTATTGGACTTATCTAAATGAGCTATATGAACTCTAATTCTCTACTTATTTGTACATTACATCATTTTATTATTTTTTATATTTCATTAACTTATTACACATCTAATTTAAAGTATTTTCTTAGTTTTAAAAACTAATTTTCTTTTATTTATCCTTGTTAACATTACTAATTCATAGTATTCAAAACTAGGTCCAATCAAGATGAAACATATGTTGTTTGACTTGTCTTGAAAAGAATTATTGTATTAAATTGTTTTTTATAATTTTGAAAACTTTATTTTCTATCAATTTATTGTTCTTTGTGAGATATTTTTATTTGTAGCTAATTTTACAATCGATGAAGTTACACTCGACCTCTTTTGCATCCACGAATACAACTTGTCAGTACAATTTATCATATTTTTAAAAGTATTATGCTTTTATTTATTTATGTTACTATTTAACTGTAAATCTCTTCTAGTGTGACATTTGGTGTCACTTTGATTTGGTTATTTTTTTCTTTTCTTAGATTTATCTCATTTTAGCTTTATTATATATTTACTTAATCGTAACATAATAATTTATTATTATTTAAGTTTATTTACTTTATTTATTCATAGTAATTACAAAAATGACTTGATTAAGGTACAATAAGCATTATTGGACTTATCTTATAGAGATATGTCCAAATAAATTTTTTTATCTATATTTTTAAATATTCTTTTATAATTTTTCTTATTTTATGAGACCTTTAGAATTGTACCTAATTTGATGGTAAAGTTTGATATTCTCGTTGTTCTTTTTATCATGGAATGATACTTTCTCATTCAGATTATATTTTCCCTTAATATTTAAATTTTAATTTCGTTATATTACTTTGGTGACTAAAATCTCTTCTCTTTTGAACTTTACATTGCTTTGATTTTGTTATGTCACATTATTTTAGTTTATCAATTTTCAAGATTTTATATATATTTGCTTAATATTGAAATAATAACTTATTTTTTTTTGATATTTACTTTGTTTATTGTCTGTAATTCAAAACAAAGCCTAATGGAGAGGCAACCAATGTCATTCAATTTCTTTTGATAGGCTCTAACAAGTTAAATATTCATTATTCTATTTTTAAATATTTAGTTTTACATAATTTGGTCATGCTTTATATTGGATTTGATTCATACTGGACTTCATGCCCAAGGATGTTCACACGTATAATGGAATGCAACATTTTTGCATAATTTATCTCATTTTTTCAATGGTTTTGCTCTAATTTTTTTAGATTGTTTTATAACTTTAAATCTCCTCTCATTTCACCTGCAAATTGTCTTTATTTTTTTTATGAAGAATCAACTAAATTCACCTCATTTATATTTTGATATACACTTACTTATTATTAAAATATTAATTTATAATTATTTTTGCTTAGTTTCCTTTGTAATAATCAAAAATTTCAAATGAGATATGATAAGAAAAAAAACAAACATCATCGGACTCCTCTTTAAAAGACTTATTCAACTCGTTGGTCATTTGTATATTCTTAATATTTTTTTTTCGTTATATTGGAAGATAACGTTTATATAAATATTTATATTTTTTTATTATGATTTTGTTATATACTATAAGCTCTAAATCTCCATTTGAGTGATATTTCTTAAAAATATTCACTCAACTACTTAATCATTACTATAGTTTTTAATATTTTTCTTTTGATTTGGATATATTAAACATAACTTTTCGATAAAAATTTATGTCCATTCTTTAAATTTGTTTCTACAATTTTTTTTATTACTATCACTCTCTAAATCTCTACTCGTGTGATCTTTATATCATTTTTTCAATTAAACTACATTCCTTCAATTATTCTCATTTTAATATAGCATATATACACACATATATAATTTTTTATTTTTTAAGCTTATTTATATGTGTAAATCAATTTTTCCAAATGAGGTCTCATAGAAATGAAACCAAATTCATTTGACTTGTATAGATAGATCTATCAAACTGAATATTAATTTATAAATTTTTTAATTTTTAAATATTTTATTCTATGGTTTCTAACATACTTTACAAAATATTTTTATTAGTACTTGATTTGATGATCCATAATTTTACCTTTAAACTCTTTCGTACCTTGTATTGCAACTTTTTGTTATAGTTTATCTTATTTTACATTTCTTCAAATGATATTATATAGTGCTTCAATTTATATATTGACTTAAAAAATAATTTAGTTAATATTGAAATAATAATATATTGTTATTTATCCTTATTTTTTTAATTCATAGTAATTTTAAATGAGATCTATTCAGTGAGCTTTACCAAATAAATTTTTTTCTTATTTATACTAATTTACAATAGTAATTCATAGCTATACAAATCACAGTCATATCTAGTAGAATTAAACATAAAAAGAGTTATCTTAACAATCTATATTCATTGAAATATGATTTTTAATATTTTTTAATGTTCTATATTCTACTTATTTGAAATTTTTTATGAAATTTTTTGTTCATACATGGTCTCATTTTTAATATTTTAGAATGTATAAACGATTTGTCATTTATCTAGTTTCTTAAAATATTTCATTTTTACTGGGTTGTATTACTATTTAACAAAAACTTTTCTATAGTGCGACCTTTCATAAATTGTTTTTATATTGTTTAAATTTATCTCATTTTAGCTTTACTCTATGTTTACTTAAATATGAATATAACAATATCTTACTTTTTCCTATATACTTTGTTGCCTCACATAAATTGGAATCGTGGTGCAATTGTAAGAAAAAAAATTTTCATTGTAATTACATCATCAAGATTTGTCAAAATAAATGTTAATTTTTATATATTTTTGAATATTTTATTTTCTAAGGTTATGGTAATACTTCATGAGTCATTTTGATTCATAACTGATTTAATAATTAAGGATATTACACTCAAGCCACCTTAGTGTCTAAGAATGCAATTTTGACATAAAATATTTATTATTTCTTCAAACAATTCACTTTGAATTGCAAATGTTAACTTGTAACTCTAAGCCTCCTTTAGTGTAATGTCACATCACTTTGATTTAGTTATATTATATTATTGCAATTTATCTCTTTTAAAATTTAAAATATATTTTTAAAATTAATGTATTATTATTTATAGCTGTTCAAATTTATATTTTGTAGAATTTCAAATAACGTAAGGTTGAGATGAATCAAAGGTCGTTGAACTCATCTAAACAAACTCATTTTTCTATGGCTTTCATGCTTTATGAGACATATCGATTCATAACTATTTTATGGTTGATGATGTTATAATCCATTTTCTTAGTATTTGAGAATTCAACTTTCATCTCAATTTATCTCATTTTGTTAACTTCTTCACTTTTATTTTGCTATATTAATACAAAGCTCCATTTCTCCTCTTTGAAACAATAGCGATGCTTTGATTAAGGTTGTTTATATCACATCACTTTATCTCATTTTAGCTTCAAAATATATATACCTAATATTTAAATAGTAATTTTGCATTATTTATTTTTTTAATTCTTTTAACTCACACTAATTCCAGTCGAAGCTTAATTGAGACAAAACAAATGTCATTAGTCTCATTACCATTAGATCTTTTTAATTTAAGATGTACTTTTATTTTATGAAACATTTTATTTTCTATGTTTTTGGCATGAATTTAAAGGTGTTTTAATTCTTAACATATTTAACAATTAAGACTGTTATAGTAGATCACATTGGTAATATCAAATACACATTTTCCTTAAAGTTTTTCCCATTTATTTTAAAAGTTTCACTTTGATTAGGTTATAATACTTTCTAATTTTGAATCCACTCTCATATGACCCACTGATGTAATTTTTTCTTTTAGTATTTATCTAATTAATATTTAATTTATATATTACTATAAAACTAACTTTCTCTTCTAAGGTAACCTTTACCTCGCTTTCATTAAGTTATATTATATTGCTTTAGTTTATCTAATTTTCATGGAAATATTGGTCTATTCAATATTAAAAGGAACTTTATTACTATTTAAGTTTTTTTGTTTGGTAATTCATAACAATTCAAGGAAAAAACATTACCACTAAACTTACATTGATGAACTCTGTACAATTAAATATTTATTTATATTAATTATCAAAAATTTTATTTTTTTAAATATTTTGGTAAAATTTAAGAGGAATTGTGATTCGTACCTAGCTTGATGATCAAGCATATTATACTTAATCTCCTTAGTATCATGGAATCCAACTTTCCTATGTAATTTCTTTGAAATTTTCAAAATTTTCAATTAGTTTTGGTTGTAATGTTATGAAATGCTCATTCACCTTTCATGTGACCATTTCAACTCCTTTATTTGTTTATAGTACAATATTTTAGTTTTCCTCATCTTAGTTGTATTATATATTAATTTATATATAAAAATAGTTTGCTATTGCTTATTATTATTCACTTTGGTAATTCATAGTAATTAAACACGGGGCTATAAATAGAAAAAATAAGAGCTGTTAGAAACCTATCGATAAGCTCTATCCAATTAAATATTGATATATATTTTTTTAAATATCATATTTTATAAGATCTTGGTAGGCTTTATATCTTATATTAATTCATACATGATTTGACAAAAAAAGATGCCGTGCTCCATTTTATCAGAATCTTGAATTGGAACTTCCACAAATATGTTCTAATTTCTTCAAAATGTTTGTTTTGTTTTCGTTTTATTGCTGTGTAACTAAAACTCTCCTCTTACGTGATATTTGTATTTTTTTTTATTTTTGCTATATTACATTGATTTAGATTAACCAATTTCATTTTTTAAATTTATTTACTTATTATTAAACAAATGAATTAATTATTCATCATGGTTATTTAATTTGGAATGGAAAATACTCTAATTGAAGAAAATCAAGCTCAAATAAAAATTATTGTGCTAATCTGAATGAGCTCCATCAAATTAAATATTTTTCATATTTTTAATATATTTTAATTCCTTGGGTTTTGGCATGTTTTCAAAATAATTTTGATTTGTACCTAAATAAAAAAATTAGAATGTTACACTTGATCATTTTCATATCTTAGATTCATATTTCTCATATAATTTAACCCAAAATATCATATGTTTTTTATTTGATTTGGTTATGCTATTATGAAACTCTAATTATCTTTTAATGTGACCATTAGATCACATCAATATTTTTCCTTTTTCAAAAGTTTATTTTGCTTGAGCTTTAACATAAGAATTTCTTGATAATTAAATAACAATTTATTATTTTTTTCTCATTTACATTTATAATTCACCATAATTCCCATCGAGGTTTAATCATGTGAAGTAAAGACTATGGGACTCTTCTAAAGGTGCACCATCTAATTAATATTTCATTTATAATTTAGATATTTTATTGTTGAAGATTTTTGCATTCTTTGCAGAACATTCCCATTCATATCTAATCTGGCTTGCGAGGATGTTATCATCGATCTCCTTTGTATCCTGGAACCTAACTTTCACATATAATTTATCAAATTTCTTTGATTTGGTAATGCTACTTTTAAACTCTAATTCTTTTGTAATATGACCTTTGAATTACTTTCATCTAAATATTTTGTATTGTTTTAATTTATATTATTTTTTCTTTAATATAAATTTGTATAGTTTTAAAATAATTATTTGTTGTCATTTATGCTTTGTTAAATCATAACAATTTTAAATGAGGTTTGTTCAAGTTGAAATAAATATCGTTAGGCATTTGCTCCATTCAAATAAATATTTATTCACATATTTTTTAAATATTTAATTTTTAGATTTTGGTCATGCTCTATAACACATTTCAATCAATCTCTCGTTTGACTCTTTGAAATGTTCCACTCAACCTCCTATTCTTTCATTCCAAATTCTTCATTAAATTTATCTTATTTCTTAAAAATGTTTACATTGATTTGGTCTTATTACTATTTAACCTTAAATATCCTCTTATGGGACCATTACTTCTTGTTAATTTGACTATTTCACGTTGATTAAATCCATTTAATTTTAGAATTAATTTAAACTTGCTTAATGTTAATGTAACAATATATTACTATATATTCTTATTTACTTATGTAATTCACTTTAATTCAAAACAGGGGTTAATTAAGATGAAACAAATCTCATTAGACTCATATCAATAAGCTTTATCCAAATATATATTCATTTCTATAATTATAAATATTTTATTAGTATTTTTATTCATAACATATTTGATAATCAAGAATGCATTAATTTTTTATGTTACTATAAAATAGTAATTCACTAAATGTGATACTTTTATGTCACTTTGAATTAGTTTTTTTAATTTATTTTCTTTTTATCAGTTTTCACTTCAAATATATATTTGCTTAGTATTAAGCAAAATTTAGTATTACTTATTCTTATACATTTTTGTAATTTAAAATAATTCAAAGCAAGATTTAATTATGAAAAATTAAGAGCTATTAGACTCATCCTGATCAGCTCTAGCTAATTTAATATTTTTTCTTGTATCCAAAAAAATTAATTTTTAGGGTTTTTATATTTATTATGAGATATTATAATTAGTATCTTATTTGATGATTGAGAATGTCACGTTTAATCTCATTTTTATTTTGCAACTTAAATTTCCCATACAAGTTATCATGTATTAACAAACTTTTCCTCCTCATTTTCTTAATATTATTTTGAAACTCTGACTTTTTTATCGCGTGACCTTTATATTGCATTAGTTTAGTTAGATGAAATTGTTTCAATTTATCTTATTTCAAGTTTAATATATAATTAATTGATACCATAATAGTTATTTATAATTATTATTTCCTATTTAAATTTGTAACTTATAGTAATTCTAAAGCGTGGTCCTTTTGAGATGAAACTCACATCATATAACTAGTCTTGATTGGCTTTATTTAATTAAATATTGTTACTTTCATTTTTAAATATTTTTTTCTAAAGTTTTTTTTTGTTTTATGTGATATTTTAATTTGTAGCTAATTTGATAATCATATTTGTTACACATGATCCTCTTAATTTCTTTGATCATAATATTCCTATATACTTTATCTCATTTCATTAAATTATTTTCCTTTATTTGGTTATATGACTATGTTAGTGTAGATCCCCTCTCATACTGCCTTTACATCGCAATGATTTCATTACATTATATTGCTTAATTTTTCCTTATTTAAGCTATAATTAATATTTTCTTTATAATAAAAAAGCAAATTATTGTTAATTATGCTTAGTTTATCTAGTAATTATTGATAATTCAAAATAAGGTCTAACTGGGATGAAAAAAATATTGTTGGACTCATTACCATGACCTTTATCTAATGAAACATTTGTTTGTATATTTTGGGTGTTTTGCTTTAAAGGGTTTGAACTATTTTGCAAGACATTAACTTTCCTATCTAATTTAACAAATGATGATGTTACTTTTGAACACTTTATTGTCTTGGAATACAACTTTTCTATGTAATTTATAAAATTGTTTAAATTGTTTTCTTTACTTTTATTGTATTACTATGAAATTCTAATTCTACTCTCATTTGACATTTAATTCATTTTTATTTGATATTATTACAATGATTTAGTTTATCTCATTTCAATTTTATAATACGTTTTTTGAATACTAAAATAATTTTCGTAATATTAATGCTTATTTAATTACGAAATTCGAATTAATTCCTAATGCGGTGTGACAGAGAGGAAACAAATGTCTTGGATGTCTTTTAGATGTGCTCTATTAATTTAAATATTCATTTTTTATTTATTAAATAGTTTATTAATAGGGTTTTTTCTACTCTTTGAAAGACTTTTTATTGCATCAGATTTGTTGATTAAGGATGTTGCATTCTATCTCCTTAAAAACAAGGAATGCAACTTCCCTATAAACATTATCTCAATTTTTCAAATATTTTCCTATGATATGATTGTACTACTTGAAACTCAAATTCTTCTTTCATGTGAACTTTACTTCACTTTAATTTAATTGTATTACATTACTTTTGCTTATCAAATTTTATCATTAAGTTATATTAGATTGATATTAAAATAACGATTTGTTATGATTTATACTTATTTAGTTAGGAAATTTAGAGTAGCACCTAATTCGGTTCGACAGAGATGAATAAAAATTCATTAGACTCATCTCAATGAGCATTATACATTTAGATAATTATTTATATATATTCAAATATTTTACTTTTTATGGTTTGGGGCATTTTATGATAAATTCTACTTCATACCTTTGAAAATCACTTGATTAATCAATTTTTTTTTAAAATTTTTAATGTAATCTTTTTACCATGAGATAATTATTTTCTTCTTGTGTACCATTATTGTTTTCAATGCTTTATAGAACATTGCTCATGTTTTTTATTATTTATGGTTATTTTGTTTGGTAATTCACATTAATTTTAATCAAGGTTTGATTGAGACAAAATAATGATTATTGGACTCATCTCGACTAGCTCTATAAAAAGAGTATTCATATCAGCATTTTTTTAATATTGTATTTTCTAATGGTTCTTAGGATTTTTGCAAGTAATTTTTATCTAACATGATTTCATGATTGAGGATGTTGCATTTGATCTCTTTAGCATTCTTGAATGAGCATTCCTACAATAATTTATCTTATTACTTTAATTTATTCTTCACGATTCTTTTATATTAATATGTAACATTAAATCTTTTGTAATGTGACATTTACATCATTTCGATTGGATTAAATTACATTACTTCAATTTATGCAATTTTAACTTTTTTTCATATTTTCCTTGTACTTAAATAATAATTTATTATTATATGTGCTTATACTCATTTGATAAGATTTATCAAGTGAAATATTTATTTTTATTATTTTAAATTACAGTATTTGCATATGATTTTTGAGAAACAATGAGTCAAACTTAATTTCATAAAGAGGATATTGCATAGAATCTTTAGTCACATTTTTTAATATAATTTTTCCATGGAATTTATTTCATTTTCAAATAAATTTCAATTTAATTTTGTTATATTACTTTGAAAATTTAACCACCATCTCATCTGACTATTATATCAATTTGATCTGTTCATATTACATTGCTTATAATTTTTCACTTCCTTGTTAGTATATATAGCTTTATTTTCAAATAATAATTTATTATTATTATTATTTAATTATTTTTCTAATTCATAATAGTTTAATTAACATTTGATTAAGATGAAATAAGCATCATAGAACTCTCCAAGGCAAGGTCTAACAAATTAAATATTCATATTTACAATTTTAAATATTTTATTTTATAAGTTGTTTGCATGTTTCATGATATCATTTGATTTGTATCTCATTTGATGATTGAGAATGTTATTCTCAAACTTTTGAATGCCTTGGAACACAACTTCACAATGTAAATTATCTTATTTCATTAATTTTTTTCTTTTTTATTTGTTTATAATACTATTTAACTCCAAATCTCTTCTTATGTTATTTTAATATCACTTTGATTTGGATATATTAGATTACATTAATTTATCATTTATCAACTTCAATATGTAATTGATTAATATTAAAGTAATAATTTATTACTATCTATGCCTAGTTACTTCAATAATTTTTAGTAAGTACCAACGATGTCTATTTTAGAGGAAATAATGTTTATTGGACTATTCTCGATGAGCTATACTAAATTATATATTTGTTTTAAAATTTATAATTTTTTTAATTTGTTGATTTTTTTATTAAATAATGAGAATTTTTATTTTACATTGAATTTGATTTTTGAGCATATTACACTCAATCTTCTCAATGTCTTTCAATTTAGTTTTCTCCATCACTTTATCCTATCTTTCAACTCTTTTTTTTATTTTGTCTCAATATTTTGACACTCTAACTCTCCCTTTATGTGACCTTTACATAGCCTTGGTTTTGTTATGTTATGTATCTTTAGTTTATATAGCTTTAATATATATTTGGTCATTACTAAAATAATAGAATATTATTATTTATGTTTATTTAAATTTGTCGCTAAAATTAATTATAAACAAAGTTTGATCAAGGAAGAATCAATGTCGTTAGACTCATCTCAACCATGCCTATTAAATTTCATTTATAAATTTTTAATATTTTTCATTCTACCATTTCAACATGCCTTACAAGGCAATTAAATTTATTCATGATTTGATGAACTAGAATGTTAAAATTGACCTCCTTTTTTCTTGGAAAGAAACTGTCTAAAATCGTTTACCTTTTTGTCTCTTTAAATATTAGATAATGATTTTGTTATATTACTATTTAACTCAAAATCTCATCTCATTTGAGATTCATGTTGCTTAGATTTTGTTAATTAACATTCTTAAATTAAACATATTTCAACATTATTTTTATTTACTAGATTTAAATATAGTATTTTATTATTTTCTTATTCTAATTTACTTTCATATTTTTTTATAAATCCAATTATTACTCTATCAAAATGAAATAAATATCATTTCACTAACTTTGACCATCTCAATCTATTTAAATATTTCCAAGGCTTTCAGCAAACTTTATAAGACATTTTAGCTCATACATACTTTGATAATTGATGATTTTGCACTAGATCTACTTTGTATCTTTGATTGCATATTTTTCATAAAGTTTGTCCCATTTCTTCAAAGTTCTTGAATTAAGTTGATAACCGTACAATGTAACCTAAAATGTACCCCTTAGTGATGTTCACATCACATTGATTTAGTAACATTGTATCACTTTAACTTGTCTTATTTTACATTTAAAAATATTTTCTAAATAAAAATTAATAATTTAACATTATTTATACTTTTTTGAATTTTTATTTGTCAATAGTTCCAAATGATGACCAATCGAAACTAAATAATTATCATTGGAGATATAAAAATGAGCTCTATTTAATTAAATGATTTTTTTTATCTTTAATTTTTTTATTTTAAGTCTATTGACTTCTTTAATAGACATTGATTCACTTCTTATTTAATGATTGAGGAGATTACAGCCATTCTCTTCAATACCATGGAATGCTACATATAGAATTTATCTCATTTCTTTTAATTTTTTTTGCTTTGATTTGGTTAGATTACTATGTATCTCTTTTTCTCCTCTCTTGTATCTTTTATATTACTTTCATTTTATTAGACTACATTGGCTTAATTTATGTCTTATATGTTATAATATACACCTACTTACTCTCAAAATAATAACTTGCTATTATGTTAGTCTATCTTCATTTACAGTTCCTAAAAGTTCAAAATGAGGCCTGATAAGAATGAAACAAATGTTGTAAACTTCATCTCGATGAGAACTATCCCATTAATTATTTACATCATATATTTTTTTATATTTTATTTTTTATGATTTTAGCATAATTTAGGAGACATTTCAATTATTACCTTATTTAATATTGAAGGATGTTACACCTAATCACCTCAGAAACTTCAAACAAAACTTTCCTTACAATTCAACTCATTTCCTTGAACTTTTTCTTTTTTTTTGATATATTACCATGTAACTGTAATGCTTCATTTGTGAGTCCCAAACTTTGCTTGATTTGGTGAAATTATAATACATCAATTTACCTATTTTTATGTTTGATATATATATATATATATTTATATGTATGTATGTATATAAACCAAGTATTAAATTAAGAATGTTTTAATATTTATGTTATTTACCTTGATAATTAATCATAATTCTGCATGAGGTCCATTAATATAAAAAAAGAGTCATTGTGCTCAACATGACAAGCTCCAATAAATTTATTACTCAATTTCATCTTTTTTGTAAATATTTTTTCTAGGGTTTTGGATGAATTATAGAACAATAAAATTTGTGCAAAATACAATCATCAAGGATGGTACATTAAATCTCTTTAGAATTTTAAAAGGTAAACTTTTTGTTAAATTTTTCTCATTTGTTAGATTGTTTGAATTGATTTGGTCATATTACAAAAAAACTCTAAAGCATTATGTCATATGACCTTTATGTAGCTTTATGTTGGTTACATTACATTACCATAACTTTTTATTTTTTACAACATATTTTTACTTTTGATAAAAATAGTAATTTATTATTGTTTTTTAATAATTAGTAGGAATTCCAAATAAGGTAACTTTAAGATGAGAAAAATATCTTTGGACTAATCTGTATGACCTCTCTACATTGAAATATATAATTTCATCTTTTAAAAAATTTTTTTCTCCAAGATATTGGCACACTTTATGAGATATTCTTGTTCATACCAAATTTTATGATCAAGGATGGTATAATCAATCCCTTTATTATCATGTAATCATGCTTTCCAATACAATTTAACACATTTTTTCAAACATTTCACTTTGATTAAGTTATATTTCTATCAATTTTTATTCTAGTCCTATGTTACCTTTGCACTATTTTGATTTGGTTGTATTATATTACATCAATTTATTTTATTTTTATTTAATAAATAGTTTTTCAAAATAGAAAAAACAAAAAATTATTATTTATGTCTATTTAATTCCATTAAAAAGCAATAATTCTCAACAAGGACTGACCAAAGATGCAAAAACATTCTTGGAATCAATTCGATGAGCACTATCTAAATAAATATTTATTTTTTTATTTTTTAATAATTTATTTTCCATATTTTTTTAGTACATCAAGAGGAATTTTGTTTTATACTTCATTTGATAATAGGATTACAATCGATACCCTTAGTATTTTGGAATGTAGATTTTCTATTAAATTTTTCAAATTGTTTCCTTTGATAAGGTTATATTACTTTCAAAGAGCAATTCTCCTTCATATATGACATTTACATCGCATCAATTTGGTGATATTACATTACTTCAATTTCGCTCATTTTAATTTTAATATATATTTTCTTGGTAACAAATAAAATTTATTTTTAGTTATATTTATTTACTTCAGTGATTTGTTGTAAGCCAAAACTACATTGGATAGATTGTGAATAAACAATGTAGGACTCCTCTCGTATGCTTTATCTAATTAAGTAATTAATTTTATATTTTTGAAGTTTTTTATATATTAGAATTTTCACAAATTTACTACAAATTTTGAATAGTACTTTTTTTAAAATTAATGATGTTATGCTCGATTTCCTCAATATCCTTTAATTTAATTTTCTCATAAAACTTTATTTCATTCCTTCAAATCTTTTTCTTCAACTTATATTATTGCAAAACTCTAATTCTCATCTCATGTAAATATTACATCATTATAATTATATAAGAATGCATCAATTAATCTTCATATAGCCTTATCATATATTTGTTATATATAAAATTTACAATTTATTATAATTTATTATTATTTTCTTCTATAATTTCCAATAGTTTCAAATGAGCTCTAATCTATTTACAATAACCGTTTTTCGACTCATTTTGGCAAGACCTAATTAATTAGATTTTTTTATACCTGAAAATATCATAATTCTTTAGTGTTTTGCCACATTTTGTATTTTTATTTGAACATGATTTGATGAACAAGGAAGTTACAATATATATCTGGTGTTCTAAAAATACTGCTTTTTAGTAAAATTCTTCATATATCTTTAAATCTTTCTTGTTGATTTGGTTACACTATTATTAAACTCTAAATCTTTTATTATGTGGCATTTATGTTACTTTTGTTTGTTCATATTACTTTCCTTCAATTTAGCAAATCTAATCTTAAATATATGTTTACTTGGAATTAAAATAATATTTCATTTTTTCTTATTTATTTTAATAATTTGCAGAAATTTCAAACATGGTATACTCGAGATTAAATAAATGTCATTAAATTTCCCTAAAAAAACTCTATCTAATTATTATTTTATTATTTATATTTTCATATATTCATTTTTAAAGGTTTTGGCACAATATACCTAGCATTGTACTCAAGCCTAATTTAAGAATTAAAGATGTTAGAATCAATCATTTTAGTATGTTGGAACTGAAATTTCTTGTAATTTCTATTATAATTAAAATAATTCCATTAAAATTGTTTATATTACTTTTAGAGTCCTATTTTTACCTCTTGTAAACTTTCTAACACTTTGATTTTTCTTAGACTAAATTACTTTAATTTAATGTGGCAATTCAAAGAAATTTCAAATAAGGCCTCATTAAGATGAAACAAACATTGTTGTACTCATTTCGAAAAGCTCTACCAAATTAAAATTTATGTTTATATTTTCAGATATTTTACTTTAAAATCTTTTTCAATGCTTTACAAAATATTTCTATTAATATCTGATTGGATGATCGAGGATATTTCTACATATCTTTTTCTGTAATCATGCTATTTTACATTGAAAGTCCAATTCTCCTCTTATCTAATCGTTAACATCGCTTTTATTTTATATTGTCACATTTCTTCAATTTATTTAATTTTACTTATATTACATTTTTACTTAAAGTTAATATAAAACCTTATCATTATTTATTCCTATTTATTGTTGTAATTTGTTGTAATTACAAATTAGTTTTAAATAAAATAGTTTAAACATTGTTCTACTCTTCTTGACTTATTCTATCCAAATAACTCTTCATTTTTGTATTTTTATTAACTTCTTAACTTCTAAGGTTTTTCTACATTATATGAGACATTTTGAGTTGTACAAAATTTTATAATCAATAATGTTAGACTTAATCTCCTCAGTGTCTTTCAATATAGCTTTCATATACATCTTATGTAATTTCTCCACTTCTTTAACTTTGATTTGGATACGTTACTATGAAACTAAAATCCTCCTCTTTTTTTATCCTATTTTAGGTTGAATATCCATTTACTTAAGAATGAAATAATAATGTATTGTTATATATGTTTAAGCTTTTTGGGTATTCCATAATAATTGCAAATGAGGCTCAATTACAAGAAAACAAATATCATTGGATGCTTCTTGTTGATCTCTTGCTAATTGAATTCTTATTTTAAGTTTTTTAAATATTCTTATTTTTAATTTTTCAGGCTTTAGGATACATTTTTATCTATACCCAATTTCACAATCGAGGTTGTAACACTCTTGTGACATTTTTATCTATTTGTTTTATTTTTGTTGCATTACTTTAATTAAGTTTATTTTAGCCCTGTAATATAATTACTTAATATTAGAAAAAATTATTATTTATGAAAATTTTCTTTTATATGTCATAGCAATATTAGATGGGCCTTGATCAAGATGAGACAAACATCGTTGGACTCAGCAAGACAAGCTTTATCAAATAAAATATTTTTTTATTTTAAAATATTTAAATTTCTAAGGTCCACTCATGGATTATGAGGTATTTTGATTTGTTCTATTCTACATAATCATGACGTTACCTTTGATTCCCTTAATATTTTGGAGTGCACCCTTCCCTTATAATTTATCTATTTATTCTAATGATTCACTTTAATTGGATATTTACTATGGAACTCTAATTTTTCTAATGTGTGAATAAGTTGCAATTATTTTCAACAATTTATCTTTTTTTTCATCAACAAAATGTCAATTTTTATAACTTTTTTAATTTTTTTTAGGATTTTAGCAAATGGCATTATTACACACATTGAATTTAGTATCTTCTAATGCAATATTTCTATATTAACTCAATTTGTTTAACTTTGATTTTGTTATATTACAATATAATTCTAAACCTTCTCTTTTGTGACTATTACAATGATTTTATTTCCTTATACTATGTTACTTCAATTTTTCTTTTTTTAGCTTAAATATATAGTCTTTTAATATTAAGATAATAATTAATTATTATATATGCTTTTTCATGTTGATACATTACATGAATTCCAAACAAGTTCTGATCAAGATGAAGCAAAGGTTGTCGTTGGACTCATCTTAATGATATCTATCAAATAAATATTAATTTTTATATTTTAGAACATTGTTTTCTATAATGCTACACTGGTTTTTAAAGTATTTCGATTCGATCACAATTTCATGATCAAGAAGGACACACTTGACCTTTTTATTATCTTGGAATGCTACACACTTTTACATTTTATCACATATTTTTATATTTTTTGCTTTAATTTTGGATGTATTACTATCAAAATCCAATTCTCCAACCATGTGACTTTTACATAACTTTGATTTGTTTACATTACATTCCTTACATTAAAGTTTTTTAGCTTTATTATTTTATATTAAGCTGATAATTTATTTTTAAATACATTTAATTACTTTTATAATTTGTAGTAATTATGATAAAAATATGATAGAGCTAAAACAAACATCATTCAAATTGTCTCAATGATCTTTAATTAATTAAAAATTGTTTTCTTATAAAATTATTTTTTATAGAATTGTGAAATACTTTATAATGCAACTTTTTGTGTTCATAATTTTATAATTTATTTTATTACACTTAATCTCCTTGGTATCTTACAATACTACTTTCTAATATAATTCAATATATCTGTTCAAATGTTTTGTTTTCATTTCATTATATTACTTTGAAACTCTAATTCACCTCTAGTCTAACCTTATAATGCATTGTTTTGGTTATGTTATATTTTCTCATTTCTCCTGTTGAAGTTTTAATATTTATTTACTTTGTATTACCAAAATAATTTATTATTAATCATGTTTTCTTGCTCTAATAATTCTCAATAATTATAAATGAAGTTCATAAAAAAGGCAAATGATGTTTATGTAGTTTGATATTAATTTTAATATTTTTTTTAATATTTGTTTACTATTTTGGCATGATGGATAAGATATTTTGACTAGCACAAGTTTCAATGATAGAGGATGTCACACTTGATCTCCTTAGTATCATGAATTTGTAGCTTTCCTACATGATTTATTTTATTTGTCTAAAGCTTTAGATGTCATTTTGATATATTATGATGAAATTTGAATTGTCCTCTCTTGTGCGCTTTTCATTACTTTGCTTTGGTTTATAATATTATTTTAATTTATCTCTTTTCAACTTTTATATATATTAGTTTAATATTCAAATAATAATCTATTATTATTTATGCATATTTACTATATCAATTCACATCTATTTTAAGTGACGCCTTGAAAATTTAATACAAACATAATGGGTCATATTTTAACGATCTCTATCAAATAAAATATTCATGTTTCTATTCTTCTACAATTTTTCTATGATTTTTACCAAATTTATGAGATATTTTTATTTTGCAGTAGATTTGACAATGAAGCATATCATACTTGATCTATTTAGTACCATAGAACGTAACATTCCTGTACAACTTATTTTATTTCTTATAAATTTTAAATTTCTTTTTGTTATATGAAATTATTTTAATTTATCTTATTTTTTCTTGAATATATATTTACTTAGTATTCAAATAAATATTTTATTTATTATTTATAATTTTTATATTTGTTACTCAAAGTATTTCTAAGCAAGGCCTAGTGGAGATCACGTATATGTGATTAAACAATTCTCAATGTGCTCTATCTCATTATATATATATTTGTGTTAATTTTTTTAAATATTTTATTTTCTAGTGTTTTGGATTGCTTTGTGAGACATGAATTCTACCTAATTTATGGTCGATAATGTTACATTTGATCTAATTAAGACCTTGGATTACTAACGGTAAACATAATTTAGTTAAGTTCTTCCATTTCATTACATTTAGTTAGGTATACTAAAACGAAACTCTAATTCTCTTCACATAAGACCTTTAAAATTTTTGGATATATTTGTGTATAATTAGTTCAACTCTTCTTATTTCAGCTTAAATATATATTTACTTAATATAAAAATATTGTTTTTTTATTTATTATGCTAAATATATTGGGTAATTTGTAGTAATTCCAAGTATGTCTATTGGAGATAAAACAAATATTGTTGGATTCACCTCAATGAGCTATGTTTGATTAAATGTTTACTTTTATCTTTTTTAATATTTTATTTGAATGTAACTTTCTTGTAGAATGTTACATTATTTTTCAATGGTTTTTCCTAGATTTGGTTAATTGTAATGAAGTTATAATCCTCCTCTCATGAGACCTTTACATCTCTTTGATTTCTTTATATCACATTGCTTCACTTTATCACATTTGAATGATAACATATTTCCTTAATTTAAAAATCAAAATTTCTTTTTTTTATTCTTTCTTATATGGGTAATATATACTAACTCCAAAAAATGTTCTAATCAAGACAAAACACACATTGTTAGACTCATCTTAATGTACTCTATCAAATTAAATATTCTTTTTTATAACTTCAAATATTTAGTTTTATAGAGGATTGGGACAAATTTTTACATATTTTTATTTATCACATTTGATAATTTAGTAGGTTGCACTTGACCTTTTTAGTATCTTGAAAAGCAATATTCTAATACAATTTATCTCATTATATAAAATATTTTTCTTTTATTTAGATATATTACTATGAAACTATATTGTTCTTTCATGTGATTTTTACATTGATTTGATTTAGTTATATTAAATTAATCAATTTAACTTAATTTTACCTAAATATATATTTGATTAATGTTAAAATAATAATTCAACACTTTTATGTTTAAATAATTTTGTAATTTGTAGTAATTCCAAACAAGGACTTTCGAGATTATACGAGTGTTGTTAGACTTGTATCGATGAGCTCTATCAAATTTAATATTCATCTTAAGATTTTTATCTTTTTGATATCCTATATTCTAGTGCAATTTTTTGGAGAATTCTATTCAAACCAACTTTTTGGGTCAGCTAGTTTACACTTGATCTTAATTGTAACATAGAAAACATCTTTCTCTGAATATTTATCTCATTTCATCAATTTTTTGCTTTAATTTGGTGATATTTATGTGTATCTCTGTATCTTTTATCTATCTACTTTAATTTTTTTTTACTTGGTTATACATAATATCTATATTTTCCTTAGTTTAGCTTTAAAATATATTTACCTATTATTAAAATATTGCATTATTTTTTAAGCTTATTTATTATGATAATTTGAAATAAATACATATGAGGTTCGGCTCACACAAAAAAAATCATTAGACAAGTCTCAACATGCTCTATTTAAATAAATACTAATTGCAATATTTTTACATTTTATTCTATGATTTGGCTAGTCTTTATAAGTCAAATTTTACTTATACTTGATTTGTTGATCGAGAATATTTGACTCGATCGTCATAGTACAATGGAATGTAATATTCCCAAACTATTTATCTCATTTGTCCTATGTTTTCACTTTGATTTCGCTAAATTTCTATGAAAAAATTATTTTCTTCTCATTTGACCATTGCATCATTTTAATTTGTAAAATTACTTCAATTTAAGATATTTTAGCTTATATATATATATATATGTATCCTTAATATCAATGCAATAATTTATTATTATTTAGAATTATTTAGAAATTCATAGCAATTCTAAATGAGCTTTGATCTAAGTGGATCAAACAACAGCAAACTCTGCAGGTTGAAACCAAATCAAAATGAGTGTAACAATATTTTTTTAAAATAATTATTATTAACTAAGTAAATATGCATAAATAATAATGAATTTTTTTTAATATTTACTAATTTTTTTAAAAGAAAAATAAGATAAATTTAGCATTAAAAAACAATTAAATTGAAGTGATGAAAGAGTAATACATTTGGAGAATTAGAGCTGCATATTAACCATATCAAAGCAAAAATTTAGGAGAAATCATCTATAAGAACTTCACTAATCAAGTGACATCTGAATCAAAATGTATCATAAATTGTTCAAAAATATTAAGTAATCAAATATTTAAAATTATAGAAACGAATATCAAATTAGATATTCCCTTCTAGAGAAGACCAACGATATTCATTTCACATCAATCAAACCTGGTATATGTTTTTTATAAATTATGAAAATAAATGAGCATAAATAATAGTATATTATTGTTATTATATTAATAAAATATACATTATAGCTTGAAGGTGGTAAATTGAAGCAATGTAATATAACAAAGAAATGTAATGGCCTTATGAGAGGAGATTTAGCGCTATATGGTAATATAACCATATAAAAGTGAAAACTTTTATGATATAAAATAATTTAAATATGATAAGTATATTCGAAGATATGAAGGAGATAGAGCAAAACATTTGATATCATTAAATTATGAAAGAATCTAAATGTCTTGTGAAGCTTACCAAAGACTTAGAAAATAAAGTATTTAAAAATATTAAAAAACATTTAATTGTATTGAGCTTATCGAAATGAGTGTAAAGATTATTTTTTTGTCTTTATTAGACCTTTTAGGGGGTTATTACGAATAACTTGATAATATGCATAATAATAACAAATTATTATTTTAATTTTAAGAAAATATAATTTAAAGATAAAATAAGATTAATCAAAAAAAATAATAATATAGCCAAATCAGACACACGTAAGAGTCATATAACCAAATCAATGAAGAAGTTTAAGAAATGTCACAAACTGTTTGAGTATATTCATTCAAATGTACTAAGGAAATTGAGTGTAACATCCTCAATCATCAAAGTGGCTACGAATCTAAATACCTCACTAGGAAATCCAAAGCATTAGAAAAAAATTATAGAATGAATAGTTAATTAGACATAGCTCATTTGGAAAAGTCCAATTATGTCTATTTTTTTACAATCTTACGCGGTTTAGAATCACTATAAATTACAAAACAAAATAAGAATAAAAACTAATAAATTATTATTTTTATGTTAATTAAATATATATTAAAGTTGAAGTTTGACAAAATAAAGAAATGCAGTGTAACCAAATCAAAGCAATGTAGGTCACACAAGAATAATTTAGTGCCACGCATTTATATAGCGAAATCATTGAATAGTTTTTGAAAAAGTAGATAAATTACATAGGAAAGCTTCATTACATAAAACTAAGGAGATTGAGAGTAACATACCTTATCATAACAAAACTACAAATAGAAATGTCTTGTAGAGCACAAAAAAGCACTATAAAAGAAAATGTGTAAAGTTATTAAAATAAAAATTTAATTGGATAGAGCTAATCGAGATGATTTTAACGAATTTTGTTTTGTCTAGATTTAATAACCACAAAATTAATATGAACTTCCAAATTAAATAAGCAAAAAATTAAAAAATTATTTTTTTATATTAAGTAAATATATGTTAAAGTTGAAATAAGATAAATTGAAGCAAAATAATTAAGTAAAACAAAATGATTTAAGGCTAACATAAGATGAACTTCAGGTACTAAATTAAATGTCTCATAACACATGATAAAATTGAATAAACAAAGATATTTAAAAACCAAACATTAAATTTTGTTGAGCTTGTTGAGATCATTTGACTATATTTGCTTCATCTATATTAGACCTTGTTCAAAAATTACATTGAATAAACAATGCAAATAAGAAAAAATAATAATAAAATATAATTTTGATATTAAGATAATTTAAATTTGTGTTGCAATAAAATGAAGCAATATATTATGAAAAACTAAAAGTGATATAAATATTTCTCAAGAGGAGGTTTACAACTATATAAAATATTACCAAAAAAATAAAAACTTTAAAGCAATGAGATAAATATTATGACAATGTTGCATATTAGATGTTGAAGAGATTCAATGTTACATCCTCAATTAGCGCTTTATTTACTAGTCAAAATGTTTGATAAGTAGTGTCAAAAGCCAAGAATTTTATTTGAAAAATCACAAAACTTAATTTAATTAGATAAAGTTCATAAATATGCCTAATGACATTTTTTGACTTAATTTTATCTCAAATGGAATTTTAGCATTTAGCAAAAGTAAAATAAAAAATAACAAATAATCATTATTTCAATTATAAGTGAAAATATGATAAAGAAAAAAGTTGAACAAAGCCAAAGAGAAAAAGTTGAACAAATGAGATGAATTACTAAACAAAATTTCATTCCAAAACATTAGCAAGATCGAATGTAACATCATATGAAAAAGTTGCATTAAAAAATGCAACTGAGATCGAGTGTATCATCATTGATCAACAAATAAGGCAGAATTCAATATGCCTCACAAAACATACAAAAACCATAAAAAATAAAATATTAAAAAAATTAAAGAAATGATGATTTAAATTGATAGAGCTGAACAAAAGGAGTTGAATAACACTAGTTTTGTCTCAATTAAGTTTTATTTTTAATTAATGAAATTTACCAAAAAAAATTAATAAAAGAATTAAGAAAATATCATAAAAGCATTATTTTTATGTAAATTATATATATATATATATATATATATATATATATATATATATATATATATATATATATATATATATATATATATATATATATATATATATTATTTGATAGAGCTCATTCTGGTAACTCAAACAATGTTTCTCTCCACTTGGACGTTCATAATTTTGCAATATTATAAAATTCTAAAGAAAATAAACAAGAAGATAAATAAAAGGTAATTTCAATATAAAGAAATGGTAAACAAAATTTTAAAAAATATAGACGTGAATATTTAAATGAATTTTTGTCATGGAGACAAGCTAAAGGACTTTTGTTTTTTTATTGCACTTTGTTGAGAATTCCTGAAAATTATCGAAGTAAGTAAGCATAAATAATAATAAAGTACTACTTAAATGCTAAAAAATATATGTTGTAGTTTATATTATGTAAATATAAGAGTTCAAAAGTAATCAAACTAAATTAATCTAAAAGATCACATAAGATGTGATATACAGTGACATACTAATATAACAAAATTAAAGCCAACATTTGAAGAAATTAGATAACTTGTATAAGGAATTAAGATAAAAAAACGATAAAGATCAAGTGTGATGTTCTTAATCAATCAATATATTGAAAAGTAAAAATGTCTTGTAAAATGTGCCAAATAATAGAAAATAAAAAAATTGAAATATAAAAAATAGATATTTTTGTTGATATGGCAAATAGAACTAAGCCCAATGATATATTTTTCATCTTGATGAGACCTCACTTTGAATTACAACTAATTTCTTAAATACAATGCACAAATAGTGATAAATTATTATTTTAATATTGAGTTAATATTTATTAATGCAAGATATTAATTAGAGTAATGTGCTATAAAAGAATCTAAGTAATGTAATAGTTACACAAGGTGACACTTAGAGTTTCATAGTAATATATCTAAATCAAATTAAAAAGCTTGACAATATAAGATAAAGTATACAAGAAGTTTTCATTATGCGGTAATAAGCATATTGTCTGTAATATCTTCAGTCATAAAATTAGAAAGAAATCAAAAGTTCTCATTAAGCATGTCAAAAATTTTTATAATTCAATGTTTAAAATGATAGAAAATTCTATTTTATTAGATAATGCTCTTTGAGGTGAATCCAATAAAGTTTCTTTAATCTCTGTAGGATATCCTTTCTAATTACTACATATTACCATAGAAAGTAAGTAGAAAAATAATATGCTCTTAATTTAATATTCAATAAATATGTACTAAATTAGAAATGATATAAATTAGAGTAACACAATATTTTTTATTCATATTAATTTCAAAAATTCTAATAAATAATAAACAAATGTCTTTTGAATATTATCAACGGGCATAATCCAACTAAATATATATATAGATTCTAATATTTTAAATTATATTTTTTCCAATATTTTTGTGTTATTTATGAGGCATTTTTATTTTTGCAAGATTTGATGATCAAGAAAGTTACATTTTATCTTGTTAATATTTTTTAATGCAACTTTCTTATAAAATTTAACATATTTATTTGAATATTTTATTTTTATTTAGTTATAGTACTTTTAAACATTATTTATTTCCTCATCTTACAGTACTACCACTTTCATGTGCTCATATTACCATTTTTCAACTTATCTTATTATAACTTTATTCAAATAAATGTTCATTAAAATATTTTTGAGACTTTTATTTTCAAAAACGTTGGCATGCTTGATAATAAATTTTGATTTGTATCTTATTTGTCCATCAAAGATGTTGTACTTGATCTCCATAGTAACATGGAATGCAAGTTTACTGATCAAATTATCTTATTTCTTTAAATTTTTTTAGAAGTGGTTATATTTCTTTATAATTTTAAATCTTCTTTCATATGATCATTACATGTCATTAATTTTGATATATTACAGTACTTCAACTTATCTCATTTAAGCTATAAGATATTTATTAATATTAAAACATAATTCAATGTTATTTCTATTTATTTACTTGGATAATTTGGAGTAATTCTAAATGAACTCTAATCAACACAAAACCAACATTATTTTTACTTGTCAAGATGAGGCACTTAAAATTTAATATTTATTTTTTATATTAAAATATTTACTTTTCTAGAATTTTAGGATATTTTGTGAGATAGTTTAATTATAACAAAATTTGGCATTTGAAGATGTTACATCAGGCCCATTATGACTATTAGAAAGCAATAGTCCTACATAATTTATCTTTTTTTTAAAAGTATTTTCTTTGAATTGGATATATTACTATAAAACTCTCATTCTCATCCTATGTAACCTTTACATCATTTTTATATGGATATATTATAATGTTTCAATTCAATTAATTTTTTTGTTTATTATAAATAATCATAATATTTAAATTTTAATTTCATATTAGTTATGCCTATTTACTTTCATAATTCAAAGAAATACCAAATAATATCCAATCAAGATAAAAAAGCATCATTAGACACATCTCAATAATCTAAATATAATTGAATATTTTTTTTATAATTTTAAAAATTTTATTATCTGGGATTTTGGATATCATAATGTGACATTTCAAATCATACCACATTTAACAAATAATTTTTTCGTGTTTGATCTCCTCGTAACTTCAACTGCAACATTCTCATAAAATCTTTTGCGTTTCACATATTTTATATTTTTGATTGGTTATATTGCTGTGTCACTCTATATTCTTCTCAAGTAACCTTAACATTATTTTGATTTGGTTATATTACATTTCTTCTATTCATGTTGTTTTTGCTTTAATATATTTTTTCTTAATATTAAAATAATATTTTGTTATAGTTTAAGATATTTTACATTGATAATGCATAGTTACCAAAAACAAGGTCTCATCAAGGAAACAAAACAATTTTGGACTTATCCCTATGATCTCCAATTAATTAAATTCATTTTAATATTATTCAAATAATATTTTTCTTTATTTTTACATGAATTATAAGAAAATTACTTTTAAATCTTCTTCGATGAATGAAGATGTTACACTCGATTCTCTTAGTATCTTGAAATTAAAATTTCAAAAAACAATTAATCTCTCTTCTTAGAATTCTTTGCTTTTATTTTGTTATTTTACTTTTACCACTAATTCTACTTATAAATCTTTTTTTACTATTTTACATTTTTATTTTTACACGTTCCTTTCATTTATATCATTCAAGCTTCATTATAAATTAACATAGAATTAAAATAAGATTTTTTTAATATTGAAGCTTTCCAATTTTATAACTCATAGTAACTTTGAGTGAGGTTTGATCAAGATGATAGTAACATCATCAAACATGAATTAACTTCTCCATAAAATGACATTTTTATTTTAATACCTTTAAATATTTTATTTTCTAATGATTATATAGGATATACAGTCATTTTGATTTATACTTCATCTGATAATCTAAGATCTCATGCTCAATCTCCTATATATCTTGCAATTCAACATTGCCATGCAAGTTTTAATTTCTTCAAATATCCACTAAAATTTAAATAATAATTTATTATTTCATACATCAATTTAATTTCGTAATTCTCAACAATATAAAACAAGATCTCATCAAGATCAAAGTAACAACATTATATTCATCTATCCAGCAATATCCACTAAATATTCATTTTTATAATTTTAGTTATTTATTTTCTATAATTTTGGAAACTTTTATGACCTTTTTTTTATTTATGCATGATTTGATTATTGACTATATTACACAAGATGTCCTTGGTATCCTAAACTATAAAATTCCCAAACTATTTATCTTATTTCTTTAAAAATTTCACATTGATTTTGTTATATTTATAAGAAAGTCTTATGCCCTCTCATGTGGTATTTATATTTCTATGATTTTTTAATTACAATACATGACTTGATTTTCTCTTTGTTTAATGCATATTTATATAACACAAAAAAAGTTATTGATATTTATTCTTATTCATTTTATAACTCATGGTAACTCCACACGATGCCCAATATAGATGATATAGATATTGTTGTAGTCATCTCGATGGGCACTATCCAATTAAATCTATATATAGATGCACTTATTGTTAAAATAATAATTTTAGTACTTTTATCCTAGTTTGTTATTATTCCCAAGTAATATCAAACAAGTTTTAATAAAAGTGAAACTAAAATCGTTGAACTCATCTCGACAAGATCTATTAAATTCAATATTCAACTTTTTATTTTTAAATTTTTTATTTTTGAGAGTTTGTACGTTTGATGAGATAATTTAATTCACACTAGATTTGATGACAAAGATAATTATGCTAGATCACTTTATTATCTTAGAAAGCAACTTTTAAATAGAACTTAACTCAATTCTTAAAATTTACTTTGCTTTGCTTTTGTTATATTTCTTTGCTTCAATTTATCATATTTTGAGTTTAATATATATTTACTTGATACATGTATAATACTTTTCTATTATTTTTGGATCCACATGGTATCTTGGAATTCAAATTTCTTATATAACTCATTTCATTTTCTAGATTTGTTTTTATTTTATTTAATTATATTACAATGAAACCTTCATTCTTCTCTCTTGTGACCATTAAATTATTTTAAGATGTATGCATTACATTGATTTAATCAAACTCATTTTAGCTTTAATTTATATTTTCATAATGGTAAAGTTATGATTTGTTATTAATTATGCTTATCTATAATGGTAATTGAAAAAAATTCTAAAAGAGGTCTAATCAATGCAAAAATATTGCTATTAGAATAACATTAACGAGTTCTATCTAATAAAATGTTCATTTTTATAATTTTAAATATTTTATATTTTAGGATTTTGTCTTGTTTTATGAAGCATTTCAATTTGACCCAAATTTGATGATCGAGGATGTTATGGCCAATCTTCTATTTATCGAAGAACACAACTTTCTTATATAATATATCTCATTTGTTCATAATTTTGATTATTATTATGTTCTATATCTATGCAATTCTACATCTCCACTGCTCTAACTTTTACATTTCCTTGAATTGGCTATATTTTATTTCTTCAATTTATGTCATTTTCATTCAATATATATTTTAAGTAATATTAAAAGTAATTCATTATTATCTAAGACAATTCATATTCATAATTCGTAATTATTCAAATTTAGGTCAGCTCTAAACAAAACAAATACTAGTGGGCTTAGCTCAATGGTTTTCATTCCAATTTAACATATACTTCGATATTTTTAAACTTTTAGTGTTACTTTTTCTCTCTTTAGAAGTTATTTTGCTTCATACAAAATTTGATAATAGAGGATATGCGCTTGATACACTATCTGATTAGGAACTCTCATATATTTAATCTCAATTCCTAAAATTCTTCAATTTGATTCAGTTATATTATGATCTAGTGCACATTAATCTCTTGTATGATGTTAAAATCAAAAAAAATTTGTGATCTTACACTACTTTGATTTTTCTCATTTTATTTCTTTAAAATATGTTCCTAATATTTAAATAACAATTTATTATTAGTTCTACTTTCAAAGAGTTTTGTTAAGTCAAATATTCAATTTTATATTTTTAAATATTCTATTTTCTATGTATTTAGCACACTTGATAGGATATTTTTTTTACTTTGTTTTATTGTCGAAGATGTTACACTCAATCACCTTATTATCTTACAATACATCTTTCCGAAACAATTTGTTTAATTTCTTGAATGTTTTTCTGTGATTTAATTACTTTAATATATAACTTAAAATTTTTTCTTATTTGAACCTCACTTGACTTTGATACTTTTTAATTGTAATTCTTTAATTTATCTATCCACTACTTCAAAACATATTTATATAATATTAAAATAATATTTTATTATTATTATGGTCTATTTAATTTTGTAATTGTTAGTTAAACCGAATGTAGTTGAATCGAGGTGAAAAAAATTATCATCATCTTGATGAGCTTTATCAAATTAAATATTAATATTTTATTATTTTAGATATTTTTTTTGTAAAGTCTTTTCATTTTTATGGGACATGTTTTGACAATTACAATAATTTTATTTTGTTATATTACATAACGAGAATTTAGATATTTTACATTGATTTATTAATATTACAATGTATTTCTAAACATCTCATTCTGTAAGGATTACATTACTTACATTCAATTATATTACTTATCTTTGACTGATATCATTTAAGGTTTAATATATATTTTTTAATGCTAAAATAATATTTTTTATTTATTCTTATTAATATTTATAACTTATAGTAAATAAAAAAAGGTCTAATTTGTCATTGGATTCATATTGATTACCTCTAGCAAATATAATTTACTTTTCTATATTTTTAAATATTTTATTTTCTATTTTTTGGCCTTGCTTACCAAATATTTTGAATCATAACTGTTTTTATAATCGAGGATATTATACCTTATCTTTTTATTTTCTTGGAATGAGAACTTCATATAAAATTTATCTTATTTTTAAAGTATTTCCATTTTGGTTTAGTTATATTGCAATGTAATTTTGAGCCTTATTTCGTGTGACGTTTGCCCTTAAAATATGTTATATTATATTACTTCAATTTATCTCTGTCAATATTTAATGTATATTTTCTAAATATTAAAATAGTACTTAATTACTAATTATGATTATTTCAATTTATAAATTGTGTTAATTTTGACGAGGCACAATCAAGATGAAGAAAATGTCATTGGACTCGCCTAGATATGTTTAATGAAATTTAATATTTATTTTTTTATTTTCTAAGTGTCTTGTATACATTATAAGTCATTTCAATTTTTGCAATGTTTAATGACACAAAAAGTTAAACTCGATCTGCTTAATAACTTTGATTGCAACTCTCCAACATAATTTATCTTTTTTCTACAAATGTCTTGTTTGATTTGGATATTTTACTTTGTAACTAAAAGTCCCTTCTAATGTGCCCGTTAAATTGCTCTATTCTAGTTACATTACAATGTTTTAAATTATTAATTTTAATCTTTTTAATTTATTTTGTTATTATTAAATTAAACTTTTATTAATTTTTTGGTACAATTGCTTTAGTAATTTGTAATAATTGAAGTGTGGTCCAATTGAGATAAAACAAATTTTGTTGTGTTGATCATGAGGAGATTCATCAAATTAAAAAGTAATTTTCATTGTTGTAGATATTTTATGTTTTAACATTTTGATATGTTTTTTGAGTTCTTTCAATTTGCATATGATTTAATGATCATAGGTGTTATACTAAATCTCTTCACAAAATCATATTTTCTCATACAATACATATCTTTTCCCCTACATTTTTGCTTTGATATTTAGATATTACTCTAAAACAATAAATCTTCTATTCTACAAGTAATACATTATTTTCTTTATATTGTATTGATTCCGTTTATCTCAAATAAACTTTAATAATATCTTTTCATATTAAAACTAATAATTTAATTCAATTTATCACAATAAAACTTTAATATAATTTTTCTAATATAAAAAAATAATTTATTAATATTTATGCATATTTACTTTGGTAGTTCATAGTATTTTAATGCACTAAGGATGTTTAGTATAACATCACTAATTATTAAATATTAAACAAAAACATATCTCAAAACCTTGCTAAAATCATAAATAATAAAATTTTTTTAAGCAAATTCATATTTCTATTTAATTGGATGGAGCTCCTTAAGATAGGTTCAATGAAATCAATTTTATCTTAATGGGTCATCATTTGGAATTACTATAAATTATAAAAGTAAATGAGCAAAAATAATAAATAGTTATTGTTTTAATATTAAGATAATATATATTAATGCTTAAATGAGTTAAAATAAGACAAAGTAAAATAATACAACAAATGATATATGATGGTTATATGATATTTCACGTTACATATTAAAGTAACAAAATCAAAAAAAATTCTAGAAATGAGAAATCATACAAATAAATAGATTTAGGAAACGTATAAAAAAATATAGTTAGATAGCACTCATGAAGACAACTATAATGAAATGCTTATAAAGCATGCAAAAATAATAGAAATAATTTTTAAAAAAAATATTCAAATGAATTTTTTGGATAAACATAATTATGAAATTTCCAATAATACTTTTTCCTGTTTGACCTAAGCACATTCCAAATAATTGTGAATTATAGAAGTAAATGATTAAAATAATAAAAATTTAATCTTTTAATTATAATTAGATATATATTGGAGCTAAAATAATATAAATTGAGATAATAAAATATGACCAAGTCAAATGATGTAAATGTCGCACGAAAGGGGATTTGGATGCGTTTAGTAATATATTTAATTTAAAGTTAAATATTTTAAAAAATGAGAACTTATACAGGAATGTTGTTTTCTAACACACTAAGGTAATTAATTGTAGTATGCTTCATAATGGAATATGTTATAATAAAATTAAGTTGTCGTGTTGTCAAAGTTGTAGAAAATAAAGGTGCTTAATAATATTAAAATAACAGGCATAAATATGAAAAAATTAATTTTTTCTTAATATCGAGTAAATATATATTAAATAAAAAAATGTGATAAATTTTAGGAATATAGTAAATCAAAATCAAGCTGATGTAAAAGTCACGTTAACACAACTTTGTGGTGACTACTTAAAACATCATCGTAACTAGTTATGTGTAATAGTCACACTATAAGATAATGTTTTATACACATGATTAATTCTTCTTCATTTTAGCCCTTTCTTTCTTTTTATTTCAATTTAATCTTTTTTGAATGTGAATAGTATTACTTTTTGGTGCATTTTAGTTAATGCACAAGTTAAACCTACTTATTAGGTTATGCAATCTCATGGGATGTATAGAAGCTAAGAAGCATGCATGAATAATGTCCATGAGATGTGTAAAAGAGTAGGTTATGTCTGAACATATGTGATGCATTGTATATAGTATAATTTTTAACTTTCTATCAGAATAATATTAGTGAAGAAGTGTCATAAATAGATTCAATCCTTTAAAAATATTGTCCATAGGGTTATACTATTGTGAAAGTTAAGCCAACCATCTTATGTTATAATAAACATTGCATGCTGATCTTGTTAATCACATTTTCACAACACACAGTAGTGAAAATATCTATATCATTTTCTTATCATGGAATCACCAAACATGGTTGTAAGGGCAACTTATTAAAAATTGAATGTATTTTTAACACATATTTTGTAGATCCTAGGAAAGATAACGAATAGTTATCACAAACTTCACCTCGCACATTAAATTAATTTTTTAGTAGAATAAAATTAAAGTAGACCTCCCTCAAAAACGTTGGATAAGTAGAATGATACCATCAACTTAAGCTACAAAATTCACTGGATCAAAATCTTGAATAGCATTGTGATGAACATAGAAATGGGAATGAGTAAATGTCACTTATTGCTTGATTTCTTGAATGGGAATTTTAAATGAGTATAGTTGATGTATTGGTCTTTTGAAAGATGGAAATTCTTTGTCTACACACAAAAAAGTTGAATTGAAATGAAGTTAGACAATATTAAAAGTTGGAGGTACAAATTTATACAAGATATGGGGTGACTTGAAAAAATTCAAATCTCAATATAAATAATTTAAAATAATAAAAGTATTTTAAGATTCTTAAATCATTTGCAATCTTACGTTAAAACTTTAAGTAACTTTAAAATCATTTATACAAGGGCTGTCACTAAACAAATGCACAAGTGATTTGTAGATGGTTTGAACGACGGCTAGTTTTATGCCCATTATCAACTAATGGGAAGACAACACAAAGCCATATTTTGCAAAAGTTGAGACACCATACTAGTAATGAGGAGCCCATAAAAATTTGGAAAGATGACCTACAATAAAAAAGGTGAAAGTACCCCCACACACTCTATAACCTTGTTCTAAAGAATCATATAACCAATGGGTGATAAGAACTAAGATCATGTCCAAATAATCAATTAATGCAAAAAAAATGAAGTTCCAAAAATGGGCCAAAGATATAAAATAAATCTCATAATTACAAATTCCTATAACTCAAAAATAATATGATCAAGAGGCCCATTACATTTTTGTTAAATAATAAAAAAAAGATACTCAACTTAAATCTATGTAATTTCTCTCTTGAAAGAATGAGAAAAATTAAGGGGATACATCATGTTCTGATGGCCTTTCTTATGTTTAGCTAATCTTTAATATAAATGGTGTTCTTTAAAAGTTATTATTTTTAAATGAAATTTTATTATGAACTAAATGAGCTTAAATCTTTGTAATTACATAAAATTAGAACCAACAAATGTTGACCAAAGTGCATTGCACTGCTTTATAAAAATCTATTGATGGGATTGCATTTTCCTCGAATTTTCCTCTTATGTAGAGAAACTAAATGTAATCAAATTTAGTGAGAGATTTACAGTTGTTTGGTAGTTGTTGTAGTTGAAAGTGTAAGATTAAAAGTTTTTTTCTTGCCCTTTGCACAAGAAGATTAGCCACTTCATTGCCTTCTCAAAAAATTTCCTGAAATTAAAAAATTTAAAATTCCATTATTTACTAGCTTTTTTTGAATTTTTTTGCACATCTTCCAAGGAATAGTTGCATTTCCATAAAACAAGTTGAGAACTTGTCTCCATAATTTTTCTTGAGTGTCCTAGATGTTAAAATCATTCCAATCCAATAGCAAAATCTTGTTGGCTAGCTTCTACATTTGATTTAAAATCAATAAATGTTAAGAAAAAACTCATCAAATTATTTGCATAGTAATGAATATGTTCATCTTAGGCTATAAGTGCTAAATGAAGTGAAAATGACTGTTAGCATTTTCTCTATGTTTGGATAACTTTTATAGCTTTCTATTGTTCTATAGAAGGAAATAATTTCGATATAATAGCTATATTGGAATATTCTAAAATCTGGTCAAAATAGTTGTTACTTAGGGAAAATATATGAAATCATTTATTTGAAGGACTATACAATGTATTGACCAACAATTCATAATAATCATTTTATCTAGTTTGTATTAATATACCTTAATACTCAAATGTTAGTCACTTCTTTAGTACTTAGCAAAAAGAATCTAGATGTACTATATGCAAAATAATTACGTATCAATTGTAATCCTCAAGCATTAATATAAGCAGAAAATCCACTATCTATTTCCTTACAAGCATTAGTAAGTTAAACTAAATGTATCACCTATTAATTTAACGTACTATGCAATTCTATGTTTACCTTTTTCAACTCATATTTTTTCTCAACTTACATACATACTAAGTGAAACTGAATGAATTATATTTTTGTAACAAAGTACCATCTATTATATTCAATTTTGAAAATTTTGTGAGAACATTTTTAAGCCTTAATATGGCATTTCTAAAGATAAAGAACCTTATGTGAACACTTTCCTTCTCAAACCAATATAATTTACGAGTTAGTTTGACAATGCTTTTTCTAAAACATTAAACCTTGTCATTGCTTTATAGCCTTAAAAATATTGCCATAGATCTTAACAAGTTAAAAGAAAATTAATAAAATTTTAAAAAAATATTTTTCAAGTTTTTTCTCAAGTGTTTATCTATTGTTCTAATTATGTGCTCATCATGCACTAAAAATTAAAAAGTTAAGATTGTACTTTCCAAATTGTTAGCATATATGATCTTAAGGAAATTGATCGAAAAGCGCTTCAACTAAAAGCATTAGTATGACAACAAAATGATCATTTTATCATTAAGTACCCCTTCTTATTTATGTCAAAGCCACATAAGAACGATAAAATAAATACAAAATTAAATGTGTGTAAGCTGGCAAAAGCTCCACCTAAATTTTGCTCGCCTTATGTTTATGTAACTAAAAAATATTGAACTAATCATAAAGACTCTATTAATTTTTTCTTTTGAAATATACCTCTCCCCTTTTTTGTAATGCATTACAAAGTTAAGTTCTTTGTATTACTTGTTGAATATGAACTATGTAAGACCAAGTTGTCAAAGAATAAAGAATTGTCTCACTCCTCTACACTTTTGTATATATATAAAAATACCACTTGTTATATATGTAAAAGTATATCAAAGGTTCAATTCTTCCTCTCTTTATTTATTTTCATGACTAAATATTTGACAATAATTTAAAACTTATAAATATACTCCAAAGTATGCACTTAGGACTATGTTCTTTCTCTCTTTATTTATCTTCAAAACAAAATAAAAAAAATTGAAATTGATAAATATACTCAAAAGTATAAGCGTAGGCTTTAAACTATGTTTTAGATTTTGGAACCTAATAAAATTTGTGTTTAGTAATCTAACAATCAATTCTTTGAACTACATATGGGGCATATTTATTATTCTTTTTAATCTAAGAAAAAGAGGTGTACCTAGAGTTCACATTCCTTTTAATGTAGCAATCCTCTTAAATGTGACCTTTTAGATGTAATGAGTGTAGCAAATGATGCAATTTGCACTTATTCAACCTACCTAAATTTCTTATTACAAACAACCCTTCTATCAAGTGTGCATGTAGGCAAAAAATTTGTGCTTTAGATTTTGATTGTTAAATAGAATTCGGTTTGGCCAAGCAACAATCAATTCCAAAGAATTTACATGAAACATTTCAGTTATTGTTTTTAATCCAATTAAAATAGGTGCTCATTGGGTTCACATTACTTGTTATGTTGATATTCTTTTAAATGTGACTTTTTTGTATAATAATTTGAATGGATAATGAAAATAGCTCAATCTCAATATGATCAAATTTTTTTATTGTAAGAAACACCTCAATAAAGTAAGCACATATGATTAAAATCTATGCTTTAGATTGTTGTCCTTAATGAGATGGGCTTTTGCCAAAAGTAACCAGTTACTAGAATTTTACAAAGAATATTTTTGTTAGTTTTTTAATATAAATAAATGAGCAGTAATGTGAGCTCAGTTTCCTTATAATGTTTCAATTCTTTTAAATGTGACCTTTTTAATGTAATATTTAGAAGGTACAGACAATGCATTCTCATCATCAATATTTATTATTACAAGAAAAACTTTATGCATGTGATATCAACAAATATAATTTGAATTGAGTTTGTTAAATTGGTAATAACAATGTTTTGTGCTATGCTTTGATACTAATGGCTAGAGGAGGTTCATCTCTCATTGATTCAAGCTCATGTGGATATCTCCCTTTCTTTCTTCTAATTCTTGATAATAATCGAGTAAAGAATAGTGTTCCATTTGTATAGTTTTTGTTTTATTTGAAATCACTTAAAAGAATTCATTAAGTCAATCACAATAGTTTCTAACATATTATATGAGACTTTTTTTACTTCGTCTCATCTTCAATCTTGGATGGAACATGTTGTGTCTTGAAACAGATCATGTATTCCTCTTAACATTTCTTGTGACTTAAAGATGTTGATGATGGATCCCAATCACTCCATATATGGCCTTCCCCATTTTATTATCTTTTGTTAATTTTTCTTCTTTCTTCTCCAATTCTCTACCATGGTTGAATGTTGAACATGTAAGTGGCTCATACATTGTATTCACGGAAGTGTGCCTCTACTATTCCCATTCCTTTGTTATCATTTCTCATGATGTTCTTCTTGATTTTCTTGCAACAAATTTTTAAAATAATCCATTTAAACTCTTAAATAAAATCTCTCTGACACTATAGCATCAAGATTCATCTTTTGATGTATGTAGATCAGCCTCGGATGCCAAAATTTTCTATTCCTTATTCGATTTTAGCTATGACACCTCTTTTTTTGTCATTCCTATTCATTAGAAAAAATATCATCAAATGACTCATCAGAAGTAAGATAGTGTAGGTTTTAAAAACAGATAATTTGTTATAAGTTTTACATATAAATTAAGATGGTATAGGTTTTTAAAAGCAATAATTTTCATAGTAAAGGTGCTAAACTTTTTTAGCAACACCCATAATACATTCCACACTTACTATCACTTTTTTAGGATTTAACTATTCATTCAAAACATTAGTAAATCAAACGAAATAATCTTAATGGACTCTCAACAATGCATATGGAAATGGTCAAAATCTTGCATATGAATATTTATGTTAGAAAAGTTTACTTGAGTGGTTCCTTCATATCTAACCTCACACTTTACCTAAATTTCTTGTGTGCTCCTAAGATTAATTACGTTATTCAATTTTGTTGGTAAGCGGACACAATGGAGGTTACTTAGAGATATTGAATTTGGTTGCCCTCTATGTCTTCCATATGATGGGAGTTCACATTGATACTTTTTAAAATCCTCATTACAAAGGGTTTTAATAGAAAACTAAAATTGTATTCTCACTAATATCCCAAATCTCAATATCAACCAGCTTATGAAAGAAATGCACATTGGGCATTTAGAATGAACAAGAATTCCATTTAAGTAATAGAGGACACGTGGAAAACATACTTTGATTTAACATAGCACATCTATCAACAACAATGTGGTTCAATGTGACAATTTTTTCATAGATGGTTAACCAATTGCAATAATAAGTATTTTATAGTTATTAGAAAAAAGGAACAAGATATTCACATAATAGGTCATAGGTGAATCATAAAAATTGTAATATTGATATAAAAAAGTGAAAGTAGCATAGATTTTGAGATTCTTCATTATTCATAGATTCATACTTTGATATTCTTATGGACATTATATCTCTTTGAGATAGGAATGCAATAATGTAAATGCACAAGGCATTTTTATGTGATTTTATCTAAAGATTGATATACTCCCATTGCCAATAAAAAAAATCCACTTAAACACTTAAATGTTACTTTTAATTGCAAGGTGAAAAAACTAGCCAAGGGGAGCCAACAAGTAGCTAAAGTGGCTTACATAATGTGGAGCTAAAATACCTTCAAGATGGATTATGGGACCCAAACACACTAATCCTATGATAACACTGAATCAATAAAAAATATTTTGTGTTCCACAAATAATGCTTTAAGAAATTCACTTACTTCTACATGCTTTATAATTCTTCCCATGTTATCATAGATATATTGAAATTGGGGCATACCATTATCTAGGTTTTGGCATGATTATTTTGATAGTACTTATTCCTAATTTTTTTTGAAGTAAATTGGAACTTTTTCAAGCAATTAGTATTAGTTAAACAATTTCACTGATATAAAGATACTCTCTACTATCCTTCCCAGCCACTTTATTTCAAATGTGATGTGTGTGAGAATGAGAATGACAAATTTGGGAACGGTTGATGAAAGAGAGAGTAATAAGAGCTTAAATGGGAGATTAATGGATAAAGGAAGCTTGAAGAAGAACATGTCATTAGCTAGAGTCACAAAACTAGAGGAATATGAAAAAAGTTTTAAGTTAGTTTTCATAAAAATGACAATTTAAGGTATGTTTCTATTGATTTTCTTTCTTTTAATGCTCTTAAGGTCCCTTATGAGCTACTTAATTCTTTGTTTCGGATTTCTTAGAAATTGGGTCATGACTCCTATGTTATGTTTTTCATCCAAGTGCCACATACTATAAAATTGGACTGTTTGTGTCATGTGATGAGAACCATGAATGGTTTGATAAGTGAAGATTCTAAATCAATAGTTTTCTAAGAGGGTTTGAGAAATATTATTAGTTTGAACATATTGTATATTTAGTTGAGCAATGTTGGACCTTGATTTCTTAAGTTAATCATATGGTATAGGAATATTTGTTAAACTATATGATAAGGACATGGGAAATAATTTTTGGATGTTTTAGTAGTCCATCCACTTGTCAAGGGCCAAAGATCTCATTCTTCAAAGTTAAATTGTATAGTTAAACTAGAGAAATCAACCATATGATGGAAACATGAAATGGTATCTTTAGCATTTGGAAGGTTTTAGGAATGAGACTTATTTGATTGGCCGAGGGCACAAGGAAATACTTATGGTTGATTGTATAGTTTGATATGAAGGATGAAACCATATGGTGATATGGTTTTGAATATTTAATTCCATTAATATTTGTGAAATTTAATTTATCTTTATGAATGTTTATTGAGTACTGAATTTAAAAATATTTACACAATGTAATACGAATCACATAACAGATAAGGGCAAGAAGTAAAAGGGAAGAAAAAAAAATAGAAGTGGCATCCAAAGACCCTAAGTTGCTGGACTATATAATTGTGATGTAAATATGTTAAGTTATTAATTCTAAAGAAATAATACTATTGAATGTGATGTAATTTGATGTGAACAAAATTCATGTCAAGAATATTCTTTCATATATTTTGATTTATGGTCTAATATTTTATTATATGACACACACACACATATATGAGAAAAATCACCACCTACATTCAGTATTTCTTAGATGTTAGGTTTCAACATGATAAATACCTCTCCATCATGAGTAGTGGATTATAGGTAATGTGTATGGTAGTCTCATAATATATGATCATCAAATTACTGCCTTATTATCATTTGTGCAAAGATTGGGGCCCTTGGCATAGCATAGGACACATTATTGTCAACACACAATGTTGGACAATGTCCACATTGGCTCTTTTTTAGATGATGACATGATAAACTTGTATATATGGAAACCAAGGCACTCGAAAGAGAAATAAAGAAAGGTGAAAATAATATGAATATGAAACTAATGAAAAGAAAATAAGAAAACCAAAAGATGCAAAGAGATTTAAGTATTATATGGTATTTGTATAATGACATGACAATGTACTTACATGTTGTTGATGCATGAAAGCATATATGCTGTGATTCAATATTTTTGTTTCATTATAGATAGCCATGCACCATTTAAGTCAATGTTCTACCATATTTACAAGATTTTTGTCGGCATTATAATATTATTTTATTGCTTATATCTTATTCTTTACTACTTAACACATTATGCTTATACCTTATGTTATAGGCTAGGATATAGACTTGCATGAAGCTGGGGGTTCTTTATGGGCAGCTTATGGCCCTTGTGTTTTAAGTGTGTGCTCTATTAGAGATATATTGTATGTAATGAATTTGATGTTCTTTGGCAGTTGTTGCATCAACTTTTCATGTTATCTAATGTTTTGAATAGTAAATCTATGATTTTTTGTGACTCATTTATTAAACTATTTTTTATGAGATGATCATGCTTTAAGATGTTTTTCTTAGTCATCCTAGTTCAATTCTTAGTTTTGTCCTCATGACAATACTATTCACTCTATTATAATCAAGGTAATTGGGTATCTTTTGGTTTACTTATATTTGCTAAGATTATGACCGTAAAAGTAGGCCAGTGATGTATTAAACTCAAAGGCTGAGAATTTAGGATGCGATCGCATTGTGCACGATCGAATAGTATGCACAATAATATATTTGTGTAATAAAGGTGCCCTTCCAACAAAAAGATAAATTTTCCTAGCATTTAGGAAACTAACACTAATCCAGATGATGAGAGAAGAGATGGAAAATTGTTGGGGCACAATGTTTGCTAGCCTAAGCACAATATTCCTATTATAATCTCCAAAAATGTGAAATAGGGGTTCCTTCTCAAATAAAATACTTGTAGAGCTTCTTGGAATATAGCCTTTAGGTTTTTAATAGGTACAAATTCTTCAGAGGTAGTTAACTAGATAATCTTCGAAAAAGTATATTTTATCATATAGATTGCAAAGAAAATACAACTTTCATTGCCCTATTTTTTATCTATGCTTACCATTATCGTCGGAATTTTATCACTATTTATGCTTCAAGAGTTGTCTAATAGAGGAAGTCTCATAAAAACACTTCACAAAGAATTTTGAATGAAGATTTGTGGTTTTATTCATCAGAGAGAAGACACAAGAGGAACAATAGGTCCTAGAGAACAAACACATAATTGTGAGAAAATTTAAGAATTCCTTCCTTTCTTGCTATACACTACATGAAGATAAATTAAAATATTCACTATTTCTAACAAATAGTTTAATGAATTTATATAAAGCGATAGTAATAAACTTAAAAAAAATAACTTGTTGAGGTAGAGAAATTTGTGGAGAAAGAATTAAAATCCTTTAATCCCATAAGGATGTAATTACGATATTGAAATAGGCACATTTATTAGCAAGGTGTTTTAAGCTTTTTAAGAAATTTTATTATGAATTAAGAAAAGATAGACATTACAAAAGCTACCTACTTAATTGATAGGACAAAGGTGTTAATAAAAGAAATGGATATAAAGCCTAGTAGGAAGGCATTGTAATGTGTAAGATGTTATCAAATTCAAAAAGGGATTAATGTTTCTTAGTTGGGAGGCCAACCCAAATGTTTTAATTTTATATAGATAGGAAATTTTGTGAAAGATTATCTTTATATGGTGTAAGAAATGGCTTTTAGACGCTTTAACATGCATTATAGAGATTGTACAAGTTTTTGTAATGGCTGATTGAGTTCCTCAAATATAACCTAAGTGAGAAATAGTTGATGATATGCTATATGGCGAGGTTCTTAAGGTATGTGCCTTTATCTAGTATGTTGCCCATTACACAATAGATCTAGAGTAAGGTATGCTTCTATTTCAATAATTGTTTGTAGTTCACATAGTTAATAGTAATTCTTCCTTTTCATTCTTATCTTCTTATGTTCTTCATGCATTGTTTATTAAATTGAATTAAATTACTAAAATTTTTTTTGGTTAAACTACATAATATTAAAAAAATCTCTTGTGTTTTTTTATTTGATGGTGAATAAAAGTTTGTGGAAAAAAGTTTACCAATGATTTACTTGTCTTTGATTTTTCCTAAATTTGATGAAATCTTTTACATGGATTAGTTGTATAAACATTAAGAAATTAATTTTTTCATAGAAAAGAGAATTGTATTGATTTCTCTGGAAGTACCAAAAGTACACTTGATAAGTAAAGGAAAAATAAACGTACTTATTTTTGTTCTTAAGGCAAGCAAAGTGCTGGGAAATTTTACTAGATAATTTTATTTATCAATTATGTGTACTAATGATCTATCATTATCTACATCTTTTCCGAGAGGAACAACATTGTCCACCTCCTAATAAGAAAATTGGGTTTGAAATTTAGATGATATATAGAGTTTAATGCATACTTGGGGCTTTTTATAAAGTGGCACACCTATAGTTGGAAAAGAAGAAATTGCAAGTATGAGGTCTACTAGAAAAGTGTTTAGTAGTTGTATGGCATCATCATAAGGAGCACCAATTTTGTTTGCTAAAAAAATATAGTAGTCTATAATTTTCCAAATACTTTCATTAATTGAACAAATTAGTTATTAATAATAAAATATCCATTACAAACAATTTATCATTTTTTGATAAATTCCACAACAAAAATAATGTTTACCAAGATAAATTTGACATCAAGTTATGACAAGTTGGAAATATTAAAGCAAATGTGGCCAAGGTGACTTTCAAGATAAAACATATGTAATAAGGGTTATTTATGCTAAATTTTTGTTTGATGGGTGCAACAATAGACCTTATGGAATTGATGAAGAAAAATTTAGAGAATTAATAAAATTAGTTTATAATCATCTTCATTGATGATATTATTATGTAATATAAACTCCCAAAAGATCTTGTTGTCTATTTCCATTTATATTGTAGTTGTTGAGTGGGAATGGAGTATATTTGTATTCTTTTAATTATAAATTTGAATTTTCTTTGCTAGAGTTTATCAAACATTTGATTAGTGTAGTATGGATATTAGATGATCCTCTAAAATATTTGTCAATGTGGTTGTTTTATGTCATCTTTTAATTTAGTAGTTTAGAGTTTCTTAAGTTTAACCAAATCCTATTAAGAGTTAGCATATGGAACTTTCTATAGCAATATTGCTAGTATGATTGACTTAGAAAACATTATAATTTCATTAAGATGTTGAATATGCTAAAAGAATTTTAGAGTCGAGAAAAAGTTTACTAGTATTGCAGTACTGGCCATTCTAGAAGGATTTGATGGATATCAAATCATTAGTAATGTTTCACCATATGGATTGGGGTGTGTGCTAACATAAAAAGGAATGATTATTTTCTATACATCTAAACAATTCATGCCTCATGATAAGAACTATGCAATATATGTTCTAGAACTTGTTGTCATAGGTTTTGCCCTTAATAATTAGAGGCATTATTTTTAGATCATGAATTACAACATTTTAGTTAATAACAAAAGTGTAAAATTCCATGTCACTTAGAATAAATTTAATATGAGATAGAGTATTTGGCTAGAATTAGTTAAAGAAGTTTGCTTAATTGTAAATTATTTTAAATAAAATAAATGATGCTGCATATTTACTGAGTAAAATATTATTGAAATATTTTCATGTGGGATAGCTTGATGAAAAATAACTTTTCTTGAAATTGATAGATTACAATTGGAAGGAATATTGTTATGAATTTTGGCCTGCATAATGAACTGAAGGTAAGGTTAGGTTAGTGAGATTCTATTAGAAAAGATAAAACCTTAAGATGAAACCTTAGGTCCTAGTATAGGTTGATGATAATTATTGCAGCATAACACAAATTCTGAAGTGCATAACACTAAAGGAAAAAATGTGGCAAGAAATGTTTTTTATAAATTACACAACTTCTAATGGTTTTCCATTTTGAGTGGTACTAAACCATGGTGTGTTGTTAAAAGATTTTATACCAGTAGAATATTACGCAACACTATGTTGAGATCTCAAATTTTTGTCAATATTTGTTAGCTTTTCCAATTTTTATGGTACTGTTTTTGTAGAAAAAATTTGATCAAAGCTATTCAAAACTCAACCAAAAGAGATTTTATAGGATTCTAACAAACGGCTAAAAACTATTTCCAAATGCATCCTTCAATGCCACAAGTAATTGCTTTGAAGTTAGTTATTAGGTGGGATTGGGATTGATTAGAGCTCATGGATCTAATTAGAGAAGATATGGATTATTTGATAAATAATTTTAAAAATAGAAAAGTTAAGGATGATTTCATAAGGGAGGATAGATCTAGACCATCCAATCACATCATATAAGGCCTAGATCGTTCAATTCATCAATAATAAATGCCAAAATAATCTCAAAAGTTAGATTCAAAATGGATAGCTCTTAATTGCTATATTCAAGGTTAGGTTGATTGATATGGACTAAAGAATGCTATTCGTGTGATAAAACCAAATGAAGTTTTTGACAATGGATTAATATCTTTAAACTAGCTTTACTATCAAGAAAACTCGTCAACATCAAATCAATGATCAAATGGTGATAGTTCATGCATGCTTACATACTATGCTGTTGAATAAGAGAAAATGTTTTTGTCCCAAAAGATATGATATGAAATGTGTTTCATCTTTATAAAACATTATGACACATGTAATGTGAGCTGAAAGATGATTTTCTTCTAATAATGTGCTAGGGAGTTCATCACCTAGGGCGCTTCTATCTCACAAGGTTAACATATATGGCTTTAACATCACCCATTACACACTTGTTTAAGTTCTTCACAACTCATTCCTTCATCTACCTTACCTAATCTATGTTCAAGACAACACCTTCACAAGGATAGTGCTCCACCCAACTTGGTTTTAATTGTCTCCAAACACAAGGCTACCTAGGCCTGCTCGAGCTTTGACCGAAGTGCATTTCACTTTAGTCATGCTTAGGCGTTAGGATTCGTATATATGTTTATATATATATAAGTATTAAGATAGAATTATTTTTGTTAAATTACATTTTTCTAAATTAACCATTAAGAAAATTTGTAAGATGGTAAAAGCAAGATTATATAGAAGAAAAGATTGAGTGAATAAAAATTAGAATCCAACATTTTTTCTAAATAATGAATAGTATTGAATAATTTACATTCTTTAGTAGGATTTGAAATTAACATGGGTGGAGAGATGTTCCATATGTTTAAAGTAATAAAGCTAACATTCTATTTAATAAAAAAGAGAAACTTTTCAAATTTAGTGTGTATGTTCTCAATCCTTTAAGCTTGTTGAATACTCTAAGGTGTTTTGAAGATCACTAATTTTTCATCTATAAAATTGCTTAGCTTGTTCTTCAAAACGTAGCTTTATTCACCCAAAACAAGCCCATTGGAACAAAATGTATAATATTTATGGCTTTTCTCATCAACCCTAAGGATGACATAATAATCTCTCTTTTGAAAGAAATAAAACATAAATGTTTAGATAGAAGTATAACAAGTAAAATAATATATTTAGGAAATATTGTTATTGTAAGAGGGATTGAAAATGAAGAATGTGTGCACCCCATATTTCATACACCCCCATAATATGTACTCCCACTCACTTTGTGACTATTATAAATTTTATTTAAATCACAATCATTGTCCACCTTTGGGACCATGAAAAAGGAGATACCATTTACACAATTTACATTACACATAGTTGTTGCCTTATGATTTGAAATTTACTAGTTGAAGGTGATTTAGTAATTATATGTTTAAATTTATGCTTGGTACCAACATATTTGAGTTTTACCAAACCTTTAGCTACTTGACCTTTAATGACATGACATCTTAGATTTATGTTCTTAGTCATAGAATGATAAAGTTGCTCCTTTGCTTATGCCAATGAATAAGTATTAACAATTCTAATAGAAATATGTGAGATCTAAGCCGCAATCTTGAAGTCTTTGTCTTAACCATAGCACTTCACCAGCACAGCTTCTACCACTGCATAGTTGCCCTCTATGGCTGATAGGAATATGTAATTTACTTCTTGTTTCAACATAAAATGTGATATTTTGCTAGGAATGAAAATGCACTTGAGGTATTTTTCTTACTTATCATAAAGCCTACAAAGTTTCAATCTATGTAACCTATAGGATCACATGTAAGAGTATTTGTAGGGTAGAATAGTACAAAGTTTAATATGCCTTTTAATTATTTGAAGTTTGATTTCATTACCATTAGATGGTTTTTATTAGGATTTAATTAGATTCTAGAACATAAAAAACACTAAATAAGATGTCTACCTGCTATCAGATATGTAGGGATCCAAAAAGAAAGCTATGAAGTTTTGAGCAATGTGTTTCCCTACCACATCTAAATCAAAATGGATTGATTTATTCATTGGAATCTTCTTATGCTTAATTTTTTTCAAAACCAAATCTACTGAATAATTCTTTTAAATAGTTACTTTGTGAAAGAAAAGTCTTATGTTTTAGTTGTCTTATTTTTAATCATAAGAAATTTGTATCACCCATCATATTTGTCTCAAACTCCCTTGCCACCAACATAAAATTACGTAATAACAAAATTCTTTTAGAGATTTTAGGAATAGTGTAGTACCCACTTTTTATTTTGAGAAACCATTATCAACTAAGGTAATTACTTAGTCTAGGATACCATGCTCGAGGGGCATGTTAGTGTCATAAAGAACTATCTTAAGCTTATATATATAATCACCATGTCCATGGGTCTCAAAACTAGGGATTGTTCTATATACACATTTTTTTTGTTACGTCATGCAAAAATACACATTTTACATCTATTTAAAATAATTTAAAATGCTTATGACATGAATATACTAAAAGGAGTTTCATAGCCACTAATCTTACAAACAACACAAATGCCTCTTCAAAATTGATACGTTCAACTAAGCTAAAACAAATAATAAGAAGTCCAACTTTATTTCCAAGATCACTACATTCTTACTTATCTTATTTTTGAATTCACGTTTGTTTCCAATCACTTGTTGAGCATTAGACTAATGAACTAATTCACACACATGGTTTCACTCAAATGGATCTAATTATACATTCATTTCATGAACCTAAAAGTTTTGTTTAAGGGCTTCTACTATATATGTTGGTTCTGTAAAACATACAAATGCATTATTACTAATTTCTCTTATAGAGAGTATAGCCTTAACTCTATGATTAACATTTATTTTAATTAATTTATATGGATGTGAAGTGTAAGGTTTTCAATCATTATCTAATTGATGACTAGAACCATCTATTTTACATTTTATTTTACCTTTATCTTCATTCATGTCTAAGTTCTTCAAGGACTTTAGCTCTCAATCTTATTTTTTTGTATTTACCTTTTGAATACACTCATCAAACACTATATGTGTTATTTACTCAACATTTCAAGTATCTATGTTGTAAACTCTACAACATTTTTAATAGTGGTGTACCTAAGAAAACTCTTATGATTGATTTTTTATCAAAATTTTTTAAGTTAGCCTTTTCATAACTAATTAAGGTGCATTTACACCTAGAAACTTAAAAGTTGGTATTAATTTAATTCTATTTTTAAATAAATCATAAGGAATTTTCTTAAATTCATTTCTTGTATAATAAGTTTTTTTAATTACCTCACTAAAAAAGTAGTGTGGTTTGTTGTATTTGACAATCATAGATCTACTGATGTTTACCAATGTCCTACTCCTTATTTATATTATTCATTTTTTGTTGGCATGTATAAGAACATGCAAGCTAATGCCTTACACATATTCCTTTGTAATAATCAAAAACCTCCTCTTTCTTAGCATCAACATCATTATCATTTTGAATACAAATTAGGTTGTGATTGATTTACTTTTCTAGCACCCTTATCAAATTAAAAAAAAATTTAAAATGCCTCACTCTAACTCGTAAGAAGTACAACTGAAGTATATCTACAAAATTCATTAATAAACATTAATCCATACATTTTTCATCGAAGCTTAGGGTTTGTATGGCTCAAAAAATGTCTAAATAAACTATATATTCTATCAAGGTTTATGCCATTTTTAGTTTTGAATAAAGATTTAGTTTTCCTTTTTGATAAGACTTACTCATTTTCCAGCTAATACTACTTGGCTTAGAAGGACCTCAAACTACATCAAGAATAATGTAAATGACCAGAATCTTTACACCATAAATTGTTCTCACATATATTTGCAACTAGGAATTCTAATTTTCTAACATCTAATAGATCAAAATTAATAAGAGTCATCTTTTCTTCTAGCACCTAATAGCACTTGATCATCTTTTAATATTTTGTAACATTTAGTATCAAAACTAACAATATACTCATTATCAAAAAATTTGCTGACACTAATTAAATGAAATTCTAATTGATGATAAACAAATGTAATTAAAAGTGTAAAATTAGGCATACCTCCATCACTAATTCTAATTACCTTCTTCTTAGAGTTCTCTCCAAGTTGTTTCCATCTTTTGGGATCACATTCTATTCATATATTTTCTTATCAGTCTTTAGTCATATGTCTTGAGTATCGATTACCTAATACTAAATAGCTAGATCTTGATTTTCCCTTTACGTATGGCTATAAATACATTGTAAATTTTTTCTTATTAATAAAAATATTATTTTTATTCTCCTAACTTGTATACTTACATCTGGATAACATTCCTTAACATACCCATTCTAACTTATGAATACATTAAATTATCTATTCTCAAACCTTATGAACCCAAGTAAGATTTTGTTCAACTCTAACATTCACTATATGTGTATCACCCTTTTGAAATATTTTTTGAACTATTAATTCTTTTCTTAATTTGATAATCCTTGATTATATGACCACTTTTGCAACCATCAAATTATTTAACTTTTGAAACATTAAACATGTGGTCAAAAGAAGACATATATTTATGCTAAGAAAAATAAATATATGGCATTAGAAATTTTTGCATGTTTAAGAGAATAAATCTTTGTTTCTGAATGAGTGGTTTGCTTTTTCAAAAAAGCTTTCTCAATAATCATGAAAGCTTTTTAACACAAATTTCAGGTATTCATATTTTCATTTTCTCACTTTATTTCATGTCAAAATTAGAAATAAAACTTTTTGCATAACTTTTCAATTTTTTTATGTGTGGACATTTAATAATTTCTAAGTAGTTGTTCTCAACAACTTCACAAGATCAATAACTTACCTCATTATCCTCTTGTTCATTAGATGCACTAATTCATCATCATTTTCCTTGATGCTTATCATTGCTTCCTCATCAATATTTGAAGTTGCAAGCTAGAGTCTTTCAATGCACTTCTAGTAGCCTAAAAATCTTTCTTCTTTTGCATTCTCTTCATTTTATTCTACCTTCCTTTTTGTGTCACTTACTCACAGACTTTCTTGCCTAACAAGCCCAGCATTGCGACATTAGTAGCATTATGGTGCCATCATATTCACCCTTGATTTCTTCTTCTTTGAACGCCATTTACAGAACATTTTACCCAATTTTTAGCTAAACCTTTAATGTAAAAATTGAGCTCTTCTTCTAGATCAATGGAAGAGATGATTGTTAAGTTTGAATCATCTTTTCTTGCATTAAATGCCAATGATTCTTCATTCTATCCTCCATGCTTTTTATCACTTATGAAGCCCTCCTCTTCTACACTCCAATTCTTCATATTTTCTCCCAAATTTGTTCTAATGATCTCATAATCAAGGGTAAGAATATTCATTTTTTTACTTCAACGTGCAAAGTGCCTTTATAAGTTACTTCTAACGTCTTCCAAACATTATGTGTGATATGAAATTTCATAACTTGATTAAATTGATTTGGAGATATTCCACAAAATAACGTAGTTGATTGCTCTAACAATTGATTTCCCCATTTGCTTTTTGTCACTATCGAGTTCTTTAATAGATTTGATCTTATCAGTGCGTGAATCTCTTAGTAAATCACAAAGATTATTGATCACTTCCAATAGTTCTAAATTAATTGATTTCATAAAACTTCTAACTATTTTTTTAATATAAATATGATCCATTTTTAAATAATAATGTACAAAATATATATAGACCATTACTTAATATACACTAATATCAATCATTGATAAAGTCATACAAAAAGGTTAATTGAACAAAGAAACTAACAAACACTTGTATTTTGGTAAGGAAACAAAAAGATATAATAGAAATTAAAATTAATATGTATGATAACTATAAATCAAGCAAACTTAACGAAATAAGTAAAACATATAGATAGATCTCCCATGTGATTCAACATACTATTTGTAAGGAACCCACTCTAAGACCAATAGAAGTAAAATAAGTGTGCATGAATGCCACAAGAGTGAATCGAATTATTGGTTTTAGAATATTTTTGCTACCATTGGATAGTTTTTACTTTTCAAAAATGCTTTTCTAGATATAGTTTTACTTTTTAGAAAACTTATTATTCAAATTTGTATATAGAATTTCTTAATTTTTATGTTTAAAATAAAAAAATTAACAGTAAAAAAATTATTTAGTTTGTTGGTTCAAACTAGAACCAATGTTGACCACCAATTAAGCTTGGAAAAACACCATTTAAATAAAAATTACAACTTAGCATGTTTATTTTATGTTGACCACCAACTATTGCCTTTTGTGGCTTCAACCATATCCCATGAACTTGTGAGCTCAAGCCCACTTAGTTCTTTAATGAGATCAAACTTGACTCAGACTTTAATAAATGTTAAGTGCCATATTCTGAAAGAAAAATAAAACTATTGTATAAAAAAACTCAAGATAAAATTGTATGATTTTTTTATGATTTTTTATGTATAGAACAAGGCACAATGAGTTGGAAATTGTGAAAGGAAGTGAGAATACCACTAGTTGATGGGCTTAGGTAGAGGTTTTTTGAAGTTTAAGAAGTAATAAGCCATAGTAGGTTGCCAAAAGGCCTTACTATAGTAAAATGTTATGTAGAACTCCATTAAGTTGTCGAACCTTTATTCATGTTTGTCATTTCATTTATAACGAATGGCTTTTATAGGAAGGGTTTAGTCAAAATAGTTAGAAACTCAAGCAAATGTTATTTTATATGCTGCAACAAAACAGCTCGCAAAATTCTCCAAGAAGGCTTTTCCATTGAAAAAGTAATAGCAAGTGGATAAGCTATTTGATAGATTCTGCTAGAGCCATCGAATGCAATCGAAGATGATGTAGTCCTTCAAATCAATAAAAGTAAAACAAAAAAATTATGAATGGTTAGATTACAGAGAATGAGATCAAACTAACATTGCCTTCAATCACAATGAACTATCATAAGACATAAGCGTAAATTATAAAAAATTATTAACATAATTTTAACAAAATATATATCAATGTTGAAAAGAGATAAATTAAGATAACATAATATAGTCTAACTAACAAAATGTAAAGGAGACACGACAAGAGGTTTAGAATTTCATAATAATATATAAAAATTTGGAAAAGAATTTGAAAGACTGAGATTAATATTATAAAAATATTGCACTCTAAAACTATGAGGAAATTGACTATAAAATCCTCCATTATCAAATATAATGAGTTAAAATGTTTCTAAACAGGAAGCAACATATTAAAAATAATAAATTTTTAAAAAATTAAAAAATATCATATTGGATGGAGCACATCAAGAGGACTCCAACAACGTTTGGTTTTCTCAATCAAATCTCGTTTGGAAAAACTATGAATTACAAAGTAAAATAATCATAAATAATAATAAATTATTAATTCAACATCAAGAAAACATATATTTATTGTGAAATAACATAAATTAGATACATCTAATATAACAAAAATAAACTCATATAAAAATCACATAAGAGAAGATTCAAAGTTACATAGTTTATATACTGACAACCAAATAAACAAATTTAAAAAATGAGATATGTTGGAAATTTTTATTCCAAGGTGGTACAGAAATCAACTATAACATTCCTTTTCTCAAATAAATTATGAATCTAAATATCTCCCAAAACATGCAAAAATTTATAAAAAATTAAAAATTATAAAAATAAAAAATTTAAAAAATAAAAAGATTGTTTCATTAATAGAGCTTGTAAAAAAGACTAAAAAAATTTTTATTCTACAATGGATCACATTTGGAGTTACTATAAATTACAAAAGTAAATACAAAAACAAATAATAAGTTATTACTCAAATATTAAGTAAAATATATTTCAATTGTAAAATAAAATAACTAATGCAATTTAATATAATAATATAAAACCAATGTAATGGCCACATAAGAGTGAAAGTAGGCGTTCATTATAGCATAAAAATGTCTAAGCAAAACATTTAAATAAATATGGTAAATTACATAGAAATGTTATACCCAAAGATAATAAGGACATGGAGTATAATATCCTCAACAATCTAATATGGTATAAGTTGAACAAATAAAGTAAAATGACTCAGAATCCAATAAAATATAATATTTAAAAACATGAAAATTAATATTCAAATTGATAAAGTTGCAAAAAAAGTCCAACAACATTTGTTTCATCAAATCAAATATCGTTAAGAATAATTAAGATTTGCCATAGGAAATAACCATAAACAACAGCAAATTATTATTTTTAAAATGAAGAAAATATATATATTAAAACTAAAATAGGGTAAATTATGGCAATATAATATAATCAAATAATAAAAATGTAGAAGTCACATGAGTTATGATTTAGAGTCACATTTCTAACTAAATCAAGGCAAAAGATTTAAAGAAAAGAAATAAATTATTTAAGAACGATGCATTCAAATGAAGTAAGAAGGTAGAGTGTAACATCCTTGGTCATCAAATTAGTAAGTAATTCAAATATCTAATAACGGTTGCAAAAACTTCAAAAAATAAAAAATTTTAAAAAAAAATGAAAGATGAATATTTGTTTGGATAAAGTTTGTTGAGATGAGTCCAAGATGATTTTTTTTCTTGATCAATTCTTGTTTGGAATATCTCTGAATTACAAAGTTATATAAGGTAAAGTAATTATAACCTATTCTTCTAATATTAAGCAAATATAATGTCAAACCAAATTGAGAATGTCAAGAATTAAGGTTTCATTACAACATAACAATTTGTGCAACAAAAAACATGTGAAATAAGGCAAAGCTTATCAAAAAGTTACCTTCTATTGTGTTTAAGCGATTGAGTGTATTTTTCTCATTCATCACAACTCATATGAATCAAAAGGTTTCATGGGTGAAGGAAAAATATTTGAAGATAAAATACTAAAAAATTAATTTGATAGAGGTCATCGAGACAGTCAAATGTTCTTTATTTTTTTCAATCAAAATTATTTTGAAAGTTAAATAATTATATATTTTACTTTACTTTTTTTTGATAAATATACATAAAAGATGAAAAGATATAACTATAAGCAATGCAATATAACCAAATTAAAATAATGTAAAGATCACAATCGATATGGCTTGGAGTTACAAAATAATATAATAAAATTGAAGTGAATCATTTGAAGAAAAACATAAATGTTAAAAGAAAGTTGCATTCTACTATATTAAAGAGATGAGAGTAACCGCCTCATTAAAAAAATATAATAGGAATCAAAACCATAAAAAAACTTATTTAAAAACAATAAAACTTAATATTGAATTAAATAAAGCTTATCAAGACGAGCCCAACAATGATTATTCAACTTCATGGAAACTTTTTTGAGTAATTACAAATTACTATGTGAAATAAGTATAAATTAAAAAACATAAAAAATTTTAAAATATAATATATATGTATATATTAAAAATAAATTAAGATAATTTGAAGAAGGAGCGCTTGCGGCGGCGATTGGCGGAGACGACTGAAGGCGAAGTGCTGGAGGCGCAGGTTGGAGGGCAGGGCACTGGTAATGGCGTATTGATATCGGCGCACTGGTGTCGGTGAGTTGGTGCTGGTGGTTGGAAAAGGAGCACCCATAGCTAAGACAAGGACGATAGGCACGTGACATGGTGAAGATGATGTTGGTAACGGGTAGCTGGTGGACGTACGTGCACCCTGCTTTGGGCAGGGGCGTATACCTTTTCCATTATGGATGTCAACTTGGAGATGTGACCTCCTAGATATTAAAAATTTAATTCCTTGGAAGCTGGTTTCCACGCAAGGGTGCTTTGACAAGATTAAAAAGCAAGTTTCTCGTGCAGTGCAGGTTATCGGTTCCTCTTCCAGCATGAATTATGTTTTGGGACAGCTGTAGCCCTAACGGTGGTAGCTACATAATATGGCGGGAACCAAGGGGAGGAAGAGCAACAGGAAAACCAGGACCACTGTGAGTGAATTGAGAGAAAGAGAATGCTTCATTATCGAAACAGAGAAGATGGGGGTGAACACTGAGAAGAATGGCCTCACTCCTGGAGTACTGGTTGATGGGAGGATGTTTGGATCTTAAGGCGTGAGGTAGAGCCATCGATTGACTTTACCGATTCATCATGCAGCCCTGTGAACTTGATGGCTTTTGTGACGGGTCCGATGAACTTGGCGAAAGGTAAAGCTGTGCTGGTTGAGGCCTTTGAACATCAGATGCGGGGAGCTAAAGCTCTGAAGCATGCTGCTGCTCATACGGTGAAGGAGGATGAGAACAAGTCTGAGGAGAGTGCAGAATGCGTGCAGTCGGAGGGGACTCAGTGTCCTAATCAGCGTGATGCTTGGGGGGCAGTGTGTAGTGCTCCCTTGCAGGCTACGAAAAAGGAGGCCCAATCGAATAGATTTAGCTTTCGAGAGGCCATGATTTCCAAGAATAACGTTTCAAGCGGATGTGTAATATCTTCTATGCATCCGGCTACCATCGATGTTATGGATAAAGCAGTGGGCATGCCACACCAAGTTGATAACAAATATGTTGTTATGTCCTCTGAAGCATGCTATAGACGCATTGAATTCCACAAGTTCGATCTGGTCGGGTTCGTGTTCAGGAATACCCTCCCGTTCTTCGTTGTCGCATGGGTACTGCAATTGGGTCATTACAAAAACATCAAGATTCTTGATTTGTCTTTAGGATGCTTCTGCCTACACTTTGAGTCAATGCATGATAGAAATGAAGTTTGGCTAGGTGGCCCATGCCGACTTGTCGGCCAAGCCATGGGGTTGGACGTGTGGATGCATGAATTTCAGCCAAATGCTACGACCGTGATGTGTGCACCTGTGTGGGTGCAATTCCCTTGCCTTTGCTTATTATACTGTGATGTGAAAAATATCCTGAGAATTGCTAAGGTGATTTGGGAGCCAATCTTGCTGGATGGATGAACCACCGACATGCAAAGATCCACATTTGCTAGGGTGTGTGTCTGAATAGATCTCTCGAAGGCCTTAAAACATGGCATGTGGCTAAGAGGGGAGTTTCACAGAGTCTATCAACCATTCGAGTATGAGTGGCTGCCTCAGGTATGCTTCAGCTGTGGGCATGTGGGTCACCTTGTGGGGCAGTGCAACATGCACACAACTCAGGAGGTTGCACCTACATGCACTCCTGGGATGACGACTAATGGAAAGGAAACGAGGAAGGGCGATGAGGTGACAACAAAATCTAATGTGGCACATGGTGACAATGAACCTGGATGAAGATCTCTACAGGTTGCAAAGACGGGCACATGTTGTGGGACCGCCACTGAAGCTGAGTGCTTCAGGGGTCTGGGAGTGTAGGGGCAACATGCGTGTGACTTGGAGGAGAACACAAAGCTTTGGGGGCTAGGTCCACGGATGCTTGTTCTTCGTCGAAGCAGGAGGCAGACTCCAATCTCACGTAGGAAATCACCAAGTAAGGCGAGCAAGAACCCACGCAGAACTTTGAGGAAGATGACAAAAGCTGGAGTGGATGCGAGAATGTATGACGGGGAGAGGAGCCTATCAAAGGCCAGAGGAAGGGACATGATGAAGTAGGCTTGGTTTCCAACGACAAGGGAGGACAGAGAGAAGGATTCACGTTCAGAAGCTCTAATGAAGGAAGTAGGAATGGGGCAGATTGTGTAGACAAGAAAAAGTAAGGGGAAGTGGTCGTTGCTGGAGGAGTACGCGATGGAGGAGGACACAAGTATGGATGGATCTTAAACCATTACAAAGTAGGAGGGCTTCACTTGGGCTATGCTTCGTGGGGAATAGGGGATACGGGGATCGATGATGGAGGCTACCTTCTGCCTCATCAAGGGAGAAGTGCAATGACGTGGCTGTAAGAAATTATGCATGCTCTTATGGACACTAGGGGAGTCTTACTCTCTGATGGCAGCTACATAGAGGTAATTTAACAAAGTAAACAATGATGAGATTTGTTGTTTGGAATATTAAGGGAATCTAGTATAGGAAATCCAGGTGCTATCTACAAAAATTGTACACAAGGTTAACATTACTGTCGCGGCTCTGGTGGAGACGAGAGCTCAAACTTTCCTGAGGAAGGATGCGGATTGGCTTCTTGGAAGAGAATGGAATTTTATGGTGTAGCCTTCGGCTGGGATGTTAGCAGGAATTATATTGTTGTGGAAGGGTTCGGTTGACATCAAGATTGCTGCTTCTTCTCTGCATGTCGTAGCCTTTGAGGTTAGGGGTTGCGGCATGGCTAAGCAGAATTGCTACATGGTGTATGGCCCCAGGGAATATCACAAGCAGCATGAGGTCTGCGATGTCGTGAAGAATGAATCCAGCGGCAATGATCTTCTTATTGTGGCGGGACATTTCAATCTCGTAATGGCGCAAGGAGAGAAGTGGGGTAGAATAAAATTCATATATGGCAAAGGGCAGCAGGAGTTCATGGATTTCATGCAGGAGCTACAACTAGTGGACGTGGGTTTCACGGGCAATATCTTCACTTGGTGTAACAGGAAGCAAGGCTATGCACGTATGCTGGAGAGACTCGAACAGGTGCTTATGAACTCTATAGGTTTGCATGAGTTCTCTCAGTGTTCTGTCATGCACCTGAGCCTGCTTGAGTCCGACCACCGCCCTCTGTTGGTCAATTTGGGAGGCAGAAAGCCACAGGGGAACAAGGGTAGGATTTAGTATGAGAGTGTATGGCTGGACTTCTTGTAGTCAATGAGGGTTGTGCATCAAGCATTGTGCAATCATGCGGGCGAACCATATGGAGGAACAAACCACCAAGTTCCATCGCTCTCTAGTAGTGCTGTAGAAGTGGACTAAAGCCAAGGTGGGGAGCTTTGCTAACAGCAATGTGGTGCTAGAGAGAAGCTTAAAACAATTGCAGATGGAGTCTCGAGAGCGGTTGGATGATGAGAAGAGCTCGCATCTTGGCTACATGATCATAGCCTTCCACCGTAGATATGCTCTTAAAGAGAGATGGTGGTGGCAGAGAGCAAAGCTGCACTGGGCGCAGTTAAGGGATTGCAACTCTCGGTTCTTCCATGCGGTAGCGACGACAATGCTCGTAAGAACAACGTCGTGTAGCAGAAGGACACAGAGGGAAGGGTGGCGGATATGCCTAAGAGCATTAGTGCTGTCCTCCTGGCCTTCCTTGAGGCAAAGTAGTGCTGCACGGGGCATGCACTACTGCCATTCAATTTTGAGCCGCATGCCAGCGTCAGTGGTGACATGAAATCTCAGTTGACTTGCAGGGTAACTGATAAGGAGATAACAATAGCTACCCATGGTATTCTTAGGAATAAAGCTTGGGGCATTGACAAGATCAATGCCAAATTCATCCTTGGATACTGGGTGATTACCCGAAGTGACATTACCCACGCTGTGCTTGCCTTCTTTGAGGAGAAGAGGATGCCGAAGGTGTGGAAGGATACGTTGATTGTCCTAATCCCTAGGAGACAGGGTGCATGTATGCCAAAGCATTTCTGGCTTATCAGTCTCTATAACACAATATACAAGGTGGTGGCATGAGTATTGGTGGAAAGACTGAAGCCCATGATGCCAATTTTTGTCTCACACAAACAAGGTGCCTTCGTCCATGGAGGCAGCATTTCAGATAATATCCTCATCGCACAGGAAATGGCCTCCAAAATGCACTCCTACATTGTAAAAATTGGGCCTATGGCTGTTAAGATTTAAATGGAGCAGGCCTATGACAACATGAAATAGAATTTTTTGCTCGGGATGCTGAAGCTTATGGGGTTCCCTCCTCTTTGGTGTGAATGGATTGAAGTCTGCATCACCTTTTCGAGATTTGGTGTACTTATCAACAGTGATCGACTTCCATGGCTGGTGGCGCAGCATGCGCTCCGACAGGGTTGCTTGCTCTCTCCTTACTTATATGTCATCATCACTGAATATCTCTCCTTGCTTGTGTCTGCTTATGAGACCAGGCAATTGCTCGGGTTTAGGTCTGGCCAGCATACGCCGTTGATATGACACTTGCTTTAAGAGGACGACATCCTCTTGTATGCTTCTGCAATACGCAAGGCCACATGCGCTGTGCACAGAATCATGAAGGCCTTCAGCATCGTCAAGGGGCTGCACGGGAACTTCTCTAAGTCAAGGTTTACTTCAGCAGAATTATGAGCGGGAAGAAGATGAGTATGGTGGCAAAGAAACTCAGGATGGAGAGTGGTCAGATACTCACGTATCTCGAGGTTCGTATCGCGACGAAGCGTCTAAAGAAAATGGACTTCAATTTCCTATTTCAAAAGATCGAAGCCTTTGATTCATCCTCTGTCACTTGCTAGCACAGTTGCATTAGCTTCCTCTGTTCCCAACACCATCCTTAGCTACATATTGCGTCATTGTGTTCTTCCCTTGAGAGTCATTGACTAGATTGAGAGGAGGATTAGAAGCTTCTTGTGGTGTGTGGCTAGCAGCGTGCATATGATGCATTAAGCACCTTGGGACAGCGTCACGTTACCGAAGGCTGTGGGTGGTTTTGGGCTATAGGACCTCAGCATTTGGCAATGCAGTCTACAAATGAAGCACTACAGGCACCTGCTGAGCTGGGAGGATAGTATCTGGGTGGATATCATGAGACAGAAATACATTGTGACACATAACTCTTCGAAGACTCCTTGGAACATTTCCCATGCATGTAGGCTCATGTTAGAGGCGCCACTGAGCGCAGTGTCAAACATTTTATGGAGAATCAATGACAGGAAGGCGGAGAGATTCATGGAAGACAATTGGATTGGCTTCCTCCCTATCAACAGCTAGCCTACTTACATCAATATAAACATTGTGTGGCCAGCGAGGGTGGCAGAATGCATTACCGCGGTTGGAGGTTGGAAATTTGGATGTATACGTGCATGGGCTAGCGATCTCTTGCTAAATAGGGTGTTGTACCTTTCATGAGCCCCAATGTCTACATAGGACATGCTGCTTCAGGCACAAACTGAGACAGAGATGATTGATAACCGGAGGCTCCACATGCACCTGAAATAAAGAGTTGACAACGTCACCAGGCGAAGGAACCACTGGGGCACAAATTAGATGAGGGGTTCATGGAAGCTTAAAGTGCTGTCGAGGGTGTGCATTTTCATGTGGCGTGTGGTGGGGGATCACCTCCCTACGGTAGTTTGGATGGCCTGGAGAGGAATACTCCAGTGTAACACTTGAACTTGGGGATGTACGGCGGAGAAGACCACATAGCATATCTTTTGGGACTGCCAGCATGCCCAGGAGTTTTGGGTTGACCGTCAGGCACGCGAGGCCATGGCCATGCTTGGGCCGCCTCAGGGTGCGGGCGTCGGGCTGACTTTTTGACACTGGCTCATGGAGTTCGTCGGTTCGCTTGTTGCGAGATGTAGGGAGGGCACCGGTCAAGGCGTCACTCTGGTCACTATTATGATTACACTTGGGAGAGAAGGAATGCGAAGAGGCACACCAATCCTGTGGTTAACTACTGCACTATGTTGCATAAGATAAAGATCGAGGTTATCACAGCACAAAAGCATCGTAACCTTTATTCATCCAAGTCTACTAGGAACCCTTGCAGCTCCACTAAACAGCCTGTAGCCCATATTTGGGTTCTTCCCTCCTGGATGGATGAAAGTCAATTCTGACGTTGCTGTTAGGGAGGATACCACTGGCCTTGGGTTGGTGGTGAGGGGCTACATGGGGAAGCCATTACTGGTGGTTGGTAGAAGGGTTATCTCGTAGGCTGGCGAAGCTATGGAGGTTTAGGCAATGCTAGAGGCGCTTGACTTGTTAAGGGATACCCTTTCCCAACATCATGCTGTGGAGATTCAGATGGACTCGATGTCGGTGCTGTAGGAGGTTCGTAAAATCATCTCCCGCCAGTATGAGGTGGGTCCCTTAGCTGAGGCTATTGAGTATGCAAGGTGCCTGGATGCACTAAGATATTCCCACAGCTACAGAGAGGGAAATGCATCTACTGACTTGGTTGCGCACGCTGCCTGTTGTGTTGATTTTGTCTGGTAAAGAGGTGTGTCCCTTCCCAAGCCTCTCATCAATCTTATGCTGTTAGATTTCATGCTTGACCCTTCGTGAGGATCATCCATGAAAATCTTTTGTAAGGCTCACGCCTCCTTTTAAATAAAAAAAAATCAATGTAAAGGATACATAAGAGTAGAATTTAAGTTCAAAGTAATATAAAAACAAAAAAGAATTATTTGAAAAAATAAAATAAATTTTATAGAAATGTAGCATTACAAGATACAAATTTAATTGTGTGTTGCAAACTCAATTGTGAAATAAGTTATGAATCAAAAGGTATTATAAAGCATTCAAAGACTTTGTAAAATAAATATTTAAAAATAGGTACATAAAAATAAGAAATGATAGAGCTTGTTGAGATTAGTGCAAAGGTATTTGTTTACTCTCCATTGAGCTTCATTTAGAATTATTACGAATTCTTAAAGTAAATTTACATAAATAATAATAAATTGTTATTTTGAAATTAGGTAAATACATGTTAGTGTTTAAAAGGGATAAATTGAACCACTATAATATATCAAAATCAAAAAGATGCAAAGGTCACATGACAAAACATTTAATGTTATAAAATAATATAACCAAATCATAAGAAAAATTTGAAGATGATAGATTATATATCAAAGTTAGATTCCAACATACTAAGGCGATTGAGTGTAACATTCTTAATCAACAAATCAAGTATAAATCAAAATGTCTCATAATTTGTGCTAAAACACTTGAAAATAAAAATATTTAAATGAATAAAAAGTGAATATTTTAGTTAATAAAGTTTTTCGAGAGTAGTCCAATGACATTTAATTGATATTCATCGATCCTCTTTTGAAGTTACTACGAATTAACAAAGTAAATAAGTATTTATTGCAATAAATTATTTTTTGATATTAAGAATTTATATATATATATATAAAATCTTAAATTATATAAATTAGAGGAACATAATAAAATGAGCTTTAATTGAAGGTCATACGAAAGCGGAAATAGACTTTTATAGTAACATAATGAAATCAAAGAAACAAATTATAAACAAACATATTCTGTACAAGAAATTTGCATTCCGATATATTTAAGTGACCGAGTGTGAGATCCTCAAATTTCAAATCTTGTATGCTAAAAAATATCTAATAAAACAAGCATAAACTCTCAAAAAACATAATAAAAAATATAAAAGAGACTATTTATTTGATAGACCTCATCACATTGAGTTCAATGATGTTTTTTTTCATCTTGATCAAACCACATTTGGAATATGTACGTATTACCAAATTAAAGAAGCATACATTACCATAAGCTATTATTTGAATATTTGGTACATATATATTAAAGTTTAAGTGAGATAAATTGAGGTAAATGTGAGACAAAAGAAAATTTTAAGTAGCATAGTAATATCACCAACTTAAAGAAAAAATTTTAAAAATTGAGATAAATTATAAAGGAAACCTACTTTTCAAGATACTAAAAGGATCAAGAATAATATTTTAGATCATTAAAACAAGCATGAATTGAAATGACTCGTAAAACATGTCAAGACCTTAACACTAAAATTTTAAAAAATTTGAAAGTTAATATTTAATTGGATAAAACTAGTCAAAGATTGTCTAATGAAATTTTTTGGTCTCGATCAAAATTCTTTAGAATTACTATAAATTTCAAAAAACAGAAATAAAAAATAAAAATTATTAGTTTAATAATTTTTTAATATTTAATCAAGATTAACTAGATAAACTAAAGTTATGAATATAACAAAATCAAAGCCAAGTAAAAGTCACATAGGAGGATATTTTTGAATTCATTGTAATATAACTATAATTAGTGGTATCTAAAGGTTGCATTCAATATACTGAAGGTATTGAATATAAAATCCTCAATTGATATATCATGTACAAACTAAGATTGTTGTAAAGTGTGCCAATCCATTAGTCAAATAAAATATATAATAAAAATAAAGAAAGAATACTTCTATATGTAAAGCTTTTTGAGATGAGTCCAATGTTGTTTGCTTCCTCTTGATTAGACCTTATTTGAAATTACTATGGATTATGAATGTAAATAAGCATAAATTTCAATTAATTCTTGTAGTATAAGTAATTGTATATTAAAGCTTAAATGAGATAAATTGAAAAAATATGATATAACTAAATCAAACAAATGTAAAAGTCACATGATAGCAGTATTAGAAATTTAAAGTAATATGAGCTAATCAAGGAAAAAATTTCAAAAAAGTGAGATAAATTTTGCTAAGAAGTTCCATTCCAAGATACTAAAGATGGAGTGTCGCATGTTTGAATGATAAATTATGTATGATTTAAAATATCTCATAAAGCATACAAGAACCATAAAAATAAAATATTTAAAATACAAAAAAAGAATACACTATTGTATAAAGCTTGTTTGGAAGAGTCTATTGATTTTTATTTTATCTCGATCAGAGTTTGTGAAAAATTACTATAAATTATCATATTTAATAATTATAAATAATAATAAATTATAATCTTAAAATTAAGTTAAAAAGATTGAAGCTAAAATGAGATAATTTGATGCAACATAATATAACCAAAAAGTAAATTAAAGTAAAACCTTTTCAAAAACGATACAAATTCTATCGAAAAATTTATCCGTTAATATTCATAGGTGACCATGTGTAACATACTCTGTTGTCAAGTCATGCATCAAATAAAATGTCTCATATAGCAAGTTGGATCCTAAGAACGATATTTAAAATTACAAAGATCAATATTTAATTAGAGAGGAATTTTTGAGACAAATCCAATGATAACTAGTTTATCGCGATCAAACCATGTTTGCAATTACTATCATTTACCAAAATAAACAAATAAAAAACATATAGTAATGCTAAAATTTGATAGATTAAAATTATAAAATACCAAAAAAATCAAGGTGATGTGAAGGTCACACAATAAGAGTCAATATGAGTTTAAAAAATAAGTAAGAAAAAATTATTTATTAATATTAAGTAAATATATGTTGAAGATTAAATGAGATAAATGAAAGTAATATAATTTAACTAAATCAAAATTAAATAAATGTCACATAAGAGGAAGTTAGGCTCTCATAAAAAATAACCAAAAGTTTGTAAAACTTAGAATAAAAGGCCCAAATTGTAAGGAATGTTGCATTTTAACATACTAAGGAGGTAGAGCATAGGAACCTCAATCATTAAATCAATTTCAAGTATAAATGTCTCATAACACATACCAAAATACTAGTCAAATAGAATATTTAAAATTTTAAAATGAATATTTAAAATGATATAGCTCATTAACACAAGTCCAATGATATTTTGTTCATCTCAAGTAGACATCATTTGTAATTACTTTTAATTTAAAAAGATAAAAGGCAAGAATAATAATCAATTATTTTTTAATATTAAGTAAATATGTATTAAAGATATAATGAGACAAAATAAAATAACATTATAAAAACAAATCAAAAAAAGGTCATATGAGAAGAAAACTTAAGATTTTAAGTAGTATAAACAAATCATAGGAAAGCATTTCAACAATCGAAATAAATTATATGAGAAAGTTGTATTAAAAGATAGTGAGGAGATTGAGTAAAACTACCTGGATTATCAAAGTAGAAGCAAATCAAAATGTATCACCTAGCATGAAAAACCTAAATCAAATAGAATACTTGAAAATACAAAAAATAATTCATTTGATACTACCCCTTGAGATGACTTCAGTGATGTCTTTTTGCTTTGATTTGAGCTCATTTGAAATTACTATAAATTAATTATATTTTATTATTAGCTAATTGTACATTAAAATTAAATTAAATAAATTGAAGAAAAATAATATAACCAAATAAAGTGATGCAAAGGTCATTTTAGAGGATTTTTAGCATTACATAAAAATATAACCAAGTCAAAGTAAAAACATTTAAAAATTAAGATAATTATATGTGAAACTTGAATTCTAACAAACTAATGAGATCATGTGTGACATCCTTTGTTATTAAAACATATAAAAATACAATTGATTCATAGAAGCATAATATTGCACTAGAAAAACAATTATTTAAAAATATAATTCTTAATGTATAATTGATAAAGCTTATTGAGACAGTATAATGAATTTGTTTGATCTTTATCAGATAGTAATAAAATTTTTACAAAATATAAAAGTAATTAAATATATATACTAATTTATTTTTTAAATTAATAAAATATAAATTAAAGCCAACATAAAATAAATTGAAGCAATTTAATATAACAAAATTAATGCGATGCACTGGTCACGAAGTCGTGATTTAGAGTTACTTAATAGTATAATCAAATGATAGAGAAAAATTTAAAGAAATAAGATAGAGAGTGTTGTAAAGTTAAATACAAGACTATGAGGAAATCGAGTATAATATCCTGAAAAATCAAATCAAATACTAATAAATATAAATGTTATACGATGCCAAAACTCCAAACAATTTGAATACATAAGATAAATTTAATTGGAAAGCTGTATTCCATGATACTAAGGGATAGAGTATAGTATCCTCGATCACCAAATCAGGTATTAATTAAAAATCTTCTTAAAGTATGAAAAGTTGAAGGAAAAAAAATATTTAAAAAATTAAAAAAAATAATAAGATAATGGTTATCAAGACTAATCCAATGACATTTTTTCCTTTTGATTACATCCTGCTTGAGATTGATGAAAAATAGCAATGTGAATAATCCTAAAGAAAAATAAAATTTTTTTTTTAATTTTATGTAGTTTTATTTTAAAGTTGAATTGACACATAAAGCAACATAGCACAAAAATGTCAAAGTGACACAAAAGTGATGTGAGAGGAGAATTGGAATCCTATAGTAATATATAAAAAAACTGCAAACATTTTATAGAAATTACAAAAATTATATCAAAAAATTGCATTCTAAAATACTAAGGAGATAAAGTGAAATAACTTTGATCATCAAATTAAGTACAAATAAAAATGCTTCTCAAAACACCTTAAAAGAAAATAAAATATATAAAAATGTAAATAAATGTTTTATTGTTTAGAAATTTTAGAGATTTGTCTAATGACCAAGTGTCATCTTGATCAAACCTCATTATGTATAACAACAAATTACCATAGTGAATAATCATAAATAACGAAAACTTATTCTAAAAATATTTAGTAAATATATGTGAAAGTTTAATAGAGATAAATTAAAATATTGTAATATAATAAAATCAAAATGATATAAATGTCACATGAGAGGATAATTAGACAATCATAATTATATAACAAAATTAAAGTAAACAAATTTTAACTAATGTGATTGCATAACAAAGTTTCATTCCAATTTACAAGGAGATCCAATGTAACATTCTTACTCATCAAGCTAGGTTCGAATCAAAATGTCTCATCAATCAAACCTAAAATCTAATGAAATAGAATAATAAGAAATATAAAAAATTAATATTTAGTTAGATAGAGCTCGTCAAGAAATGGCCAACCTTGTTTGTTTTGATTTGATTGAATATCGTGTAGAATTACTTTAAACTTCAAAAGTAAATAAGCATAAATAAAACATTATTGTTATTTTAATGTTAAGTTAGTATATATTAAATTTGAAATGAGATAAAATGAACCAAATTTAATATAACAAAATAAAGGTAATCTAAAGGTCAAAAAGAGGAGATTAGTCGTTGAATGGCAATGTCACTTATTAAAAGTGAAAATATTGAAGGAATGAGATCAATTATAGGACAAAGTTACATTCCAAGGTTCTATATAAATCGTTTGCAATAATATTGATCATCAAATTAGGTATGAATGTAAATGTATTGTAAACATGCTAGAACCCACAAAGCAATATCTAAAATTATTAACCAGAATAATTTTTGGACATAGCTCATCGAGAGTAATCGAATGATGTTTGTTTTGCCTCATCAAATCTTTTCATAATTACTAGAAATTACCAAGGTAGGCAAGTTCAAAGAAAATGAGATAAATTAAATATATATAATATGAGAAAATCATTGCGATGTAAATGTACACCATATTGGAAATGAAGTTTAAAATTAATATAGCAAAAAAAAGCCAAAAGTTTGAGAAAATAAGATATATTTGATGGATTTTTTCTTCCTTATTTACTAATAACATGGAGTGTGACATTTTTTATCATCAAACTAGGTACAATTTAATGTTTTATTAATCATGGAAAAAAATAATCAATAAAATATTCAAAAGAGCAAAAAAAATATTTCATTCAAATAAGCTAAATGAGATGAGTCCAATTATGTTTGTTTCATATATATCTGACCTTGTAAGGAATTATTATGAATTGATAAAAAACAAAGCATAAATAATTTGATTTCTTTGTATAAAGTAAATATATATTAAAACTAAAATATGATAAATGAAGCTATTAAATATAGCCAAATCAATGACTTATAAAGGTCACATGTGAGGAGATTTATTATTACATTGTAGTACAACTAAATGCAAATGAAAAATTTAATGAAATGAGATAAGTTGTAATAGAAAGATGAATTCTAGTATTCTAAGAACATTGAGTTGAACATCATCAATAATAAAATCAGGTTTAACGTCTATTAAATTTTGTCAAATCCCTAAAAAATATATTTTAAGTTTTAAAAAATAAAATTTAATTGGATATAACTAATCAAGTCACAAGACTCCTTTGTAATGTAAATTTCATCATTTATTATGAAGGAGATCACTTAGTTCTATCATCTTTACACCACATTTATCAATTTCTCCATGTAATTAACCAAATGAACCTTCATTGTAAACATTGTTGTCATTATTCATTATATATCCTTTAAGAGCATACCTAAAGCTCACCATAATTAGACTACATGATATTTAGTTTTCATTTGAAGAATTTTCCTCAACCAACTTTTTTTACATTCTCTCAAATACATTGGATGCACCTTTCTTGATTAGCTACTTCAGTATTAAAGGGACGTGTAGCATTCTCCATCGATATAATACACAATTTTCTAAGCTCGTTCGGATTTTTTTTACTATCTATTCTATGCCTCAATTATCATGCTCACTTTGCATTTAAAGCATCCTGCATCCCAAAGTATTCATCCTACTCATCCTTATATAAATTCATATCACATTGGACCTCTTCTAACTCCAACACATCTAGCATAGTGTCCACATTATTCCCTACATTCCACTGAGTTGCACTATTGTAGTTTGCTAGAAGATTAACTGTAAGAACAATTAAATCCCCAAAATTTTAACTTAAAGGGATTAAGGCCTCTTCACCCTTGTCTATGCATAGAATGCATGCATGCAGAATGCCTTTAATTTTTATTTTCCAATCTTTCTACACTTCCTACCCACCATTGTTCATAACTACTCATAGAGAACACAAAGAAATTTTGATACCAAGCCCATTTCAATGTTCTCTAGTAGTAGAAAATGTGACACACAAAGAAGCCTTCAAATGAGATGAACCATTTTGCATTTCAAAGATTGCTTCCTTCCCCAACATTTTCATGAACCTGTAATTCAAATAGCTTACCGAAATGCTTGGGGATTTGATGAAACTTTAGGTTCCTTAATAAGGAAATGGTTGAAATATGTAACATACTCTCTTGTGAAGGTTCTTAAAAAAATAAAAAAGACAATGCTAAAGTGATTTAGGAAGAGGCATTCCTTAATCTCATATGAAATCATGCAAAATGGCTTGATGGAGAACTAATTAGTTGTAGAATTATCTTGACGTTGTTTTTGGGAAAGTTTGAAGGACTATATGCCCTTTACAAAATTAATAATGACTCAATGGGAAGTCTATTGATCCATATCATTTCAAGGAAGGAAAAGTCATAACAAAGTTTTTATAGGTGAACTAATAAAAGTATCATTAAAAAGTGCAACAAATGATTAAATGATATGCACAACCAATGGGGTTGAATGTCACAATCTTCTATCACATGTGCTCTTTTTTTTAAATGGAGCTGATGATATGAAGGATAAGCAATGACCTATTATATTGTTTTATAATAAGGAAGAGCAAATGTTAAGCTCACAATGAGCCTATTATTCATCACTAGGTTAAGTGGGGCTTAGAAGTCAAACATTGAATAACATTCAATAATAAATATCTTGCCTCTCAAATTTTTTAAGAAATGTAGTGAGATGTGATATGTGTGATAATTGTAGATTCTTGTGAACCATCCATTTTTTGAATGCATGCTGCACTGTTGGGTGCATGCCATGGGAATAAAAGTGGATGGCCCACTGAGTTATGCATCAAGTGTTGAAGCATTTGGCATTGGTTATCTATCAATGTGGTAAGAGATGTATGCCATTAAGTTTTGTGGTGTTGGGTTATAGGAATATATGTCATAATAGAAAGAGTAGAGGCCCCTCTCAAATCGGACCACACATGCCATGGTGTGGAAGTTATGATCCCATGTTAAATAAGGCTATCCACTAAGTTTAAACATATAAATATGTAGAGGAGAAGGAACTTATGTTGATGCCCTTAGTAATGATGAGAAAAAAGGGTCCAACCTAGTGTAAAATTAGAGCTGCTTGAAGCATTACTTGTAGTCTAAAGGGGTGTCCTCAACAAATCAATTAGGATCAAGATGCAGGAAAGGGGGTTTTAAGGATGGTGAATGCTTGTTTAGCTTATACACTACAATTGCATATGGTGGTTTATATGAGTTGGGTTGTTTGGGAATGCAATGTAAATTTGGTGGTAAATTCGTTCCAAGGCTAAATAATTACAAAAGGCTAACAACAAGAAAGTACCACTTGGGAAAGATGAAAAGTTCTTTCAAAAAAGTGTTAAAGAGTGCTTGAAATTGTCAAGAAAGAACCATACAAAACTTGAAGATGTGCTTTAGCTTCATCCAAAACATCATTGTACAATTTGTTGCATGGCTCGAGGGGTAGACTACCTTATGCCATCACAATGATAGTAGCCTAGGAAGTGTGCTCCATCAAGGAATCTAATGGAGGCACCAGGTGCCTTTGTGAGGGCCAGTAGACTTGCCATCTAACTAGCCTTGAAATACGAAGCAAGGAGTTTGACATTCTTGCAAGTTGATGGGTGAGCTAGTCTTAAATGTGCAAGGATGCAGATTGGTGTAACCCTCACTCGAGGTGTGAGATATTGACTAATCTGAATCTTCTGTTAAGGTTTTAGGTGATTGTATCCAATTTGAGACCTAAAAGATAAATAACTAACCCTAAGTGAGATGAAGCTAAAGGAAACTCTAGTGGAGGCTCGCAGTGATACTAACATGCAAATCACTCATATAACATAGGTATATGAGAGAAACAATAATAAAATCATCTAATTGCTAATTCATTTTGAAGATTACCTCAAGATAGCTAGAGCCATAGACAAAGTTAATTCATATAAAGCTAATGATTATAGGCATCAGGGGCATATTGCCCTTAATATAGTCACAATCCTTAAATAAGTTGGAAGCCACAACTTCTTTGGTGAGTTAAGCCAAGGAATCAAGGCTTTAAGTAGGCTATCTATGATAAGAAAAACTGGAGATGTTGGATGAACTAAAAGCATGATTACATTTTCTAATTGCATGTTAACCAAAGTCTTACAAAGGCTGTTAGTCGATTACAACAACAAGATGGTGGTCGTGGAAGTTGAAATTTGCCAAGGTGTGTGTAACAATTTATCAGCCTAATCAACTAGCCCAAAAGATTAATATCACTTAAATTTGTGACCCACATATGGTTATTACTTTAATGCAATGTCTCGATTAGTCAGAAATTTCAAAGGTCATTATAAAACAGAGGACCTAACCCTACATGGTGGTTATAGTATTAAATATTCAAATGAGAAGTTTAAAGGAAATATGGTGGAAGGGTTCCATGTAAATGACATTTGCACATGTGTTAGTTGATGCTAAGAGACAGGGAAACCAGTCAGAGAGTATTAATTGACACGTTCATCAAAAAGGGGTTTAGTTAAAATTCTTGAGGTGAGATATGATAGTTAAAGACAACTTAAAGTGGTTTTAAAGCATGATAGCAACGTTAAGAATTGTTATCTTTTCTTCTTAGTAGATTGTTGGCCCTAGAAACTACTAAGCTAGTTGTAGCGCAAAGTAGTTGGATGAGTGTCACGTGCTAAAATTTTTTAAGGCTGAGTGCCTTCCATGCCAGGTCATACTCATGACTAGACCATGTCCCAAAGCTGAACAACCTTTAGTTGATGGTGCAATGTAAACAAGCGAAGTTCACAAAATGTATTTATAACTTTGGGAAATGGATTTGCTCTAAGGGTTGGACATGGGGCCCTAGTGTTAATCCCTTTGGTAGTTAGTAGATTGCTTCAACTACTCACATGATGAAAGTTAACTGATGCATGCTTGCTACGGGCAAATTAGGAGAGACACCAAAAATAGGTAAAAACATGGGAAATCTTAGTAGTGCAATATTCACTATAATTTGTGCATATAAGGCTATAGCCTTTGATGCATAGTACTATATACGTGGTTGTGATAGAGAATTGCATGCACTATAGCATTTTGCATGTGTGGCAAAAAATTAAAAGCATTGCAGCACTTTGCAAGTATGTGGAAGCAAGCCTACGTGCGTTGAACGACATGAAGTGTGTGTTGTTGCTCTGGCTTGAAAAGTGTGACATTATTTAGGAAATTGTGGCATTATAGATATTATGGCTTGGATAAGGTGATTTTCTATTAGGAGACTGGCCATCTTCGATGATGAAATAGTTTCATATGTAGTTCTTAGTGGGCAATGTGTCGTGCAACATTTCCAACAAGATGGTGGAAGTTGGATGGTACAGTATGGCTTGGGTCTGTGCATGGTATGCGATGGCCCTAGCTACACATTATTACTACTATATGCAATATAGCACTAAGTGCACTATAATAGTGTGTACAAGCATGATGACCAGGATGTGCATGCCTTATGGCATCCTTCATGTGCAATTGTTGATATAATATGTAATCATCAAGGGGTAATGCAAGAATGGTGTGGCCTAAGGCGAAGCAGAAATTGATGGAATAATATGTGATAGGTCTGTGCAAGCTTAGTTGTAACCCTAACTAATGCAGTAATATAACTACACTCATAATAGAGCGCTCGGTGCGTTTGTGTCCTCTAATGTGTGTAGTTGGTGGGGCTCATTAAGTGTAAATTGTTGTTTGGAATTTTTTAGTGATGTAGGATGATCGCACATGGATATTGTGTTGCACTGTTGGGAAACTTGCCTTCCTCCATGATGGGATTGTCACAACATGTAATCTGGAAGTGATAGGGAATAGCTCAATATGGTTTGTGATGAAATGGAAGTTGTTAGGTCGAATATGCACTGAATTTTGTGCATTCTGGAACCTCTTCAAACTTGGTGTGAAATACCAGTCTAGAAAAGTTTGAATAAAAATAAATTATAATTTTAATAACAATTAGATATATATTAAAGTTAAAATGAGACAAATTTAAATAATATAATATAAAAAATTGAAGAAAAGAATTTAAAGAATTAACAAAAATTTTTATAAAAAAGTTGTATTCCAAGGTGTTAAGGAGATATAGTACAAAGTTCTCTATCATCAAATAACTTATGAGATGAAATGTCTTATAAATCATGTCAAAACCATAGAAATTAAATTATTATTTAAATATAAAGTAAATATATAATGAATCTGGTATATGATGAATGTTAGCAATGTAATATATTGTAATTAAAGTGATGTTAAGGCCACACGAGAAGGGAATTAGAATTTTATTATAATATAACATAATGAAAGCAAAAAAATTGAAAAAATGAGATAAATTGCAAAGAAAGTTTCATTTGAAGATACTAAGGTAATCAAGTGCAACATTTTCTATCATCAAATTAGGCACCAAAAAAATTATTAAAAATCATGAAAAGTTTGAGAAAATAACATATTTATTTATATTTCTTTCATCTTAATGGAACCTTGTTTAGAATTGTCACAAATTACAAATGTAAATAACAATAAATAATAATAATTTTTTAATCTTAGGAAAATATATAAGTGATGAATGAGATAAATTAAAATAATGTAATATAATGAAAATGTGGTAATGTGCAGGTGACACAAGATTATATTTAGAGTGATATAGTTATATTACCAAATCAAAGTGAAGAAGAATTCAATTCCTTGTTATTTTGAAATATTTTTTTAATGATTTTACTCATCCATTTCTAATTATACAATTGAAAATATCACATTCAATCTCCTTAGTATCTTGAAAAGTATTTTTCTTATAGCATTTCTCTTTTTATCTAAGTGTTTTTCTTTCTTTTGATTATATTACAATTAAACTATAATTATTTGGTAATGTGACCTTTAACGTTACTTACTATCATTCCATTTTTATATTTATTATAATAATAATTTGTTTTATGATTTTTTCTTGTTTAATTTGTCTATTCATTGTAATTCAAAGTTATATCTAGCTAAGATGTAGACATATAGCTAGACTAATCCTGACAAGCTCTATCCAATTAATTATTTCTTTTTTCATATTTTTAAATATTTATTTTCTATGTTTTTGGGAAGTTTTAGTCTTCTTCAAGGCATTTCAATTCATAGATGATTTAATTGTCAAGTATATTATACCTTAATTATTCAATATCTTGGAATGCAACTCCTAACTATAAGTTTTCTTTTTCAAATTTTGTCTTTATGTTGGTTATATTATATTTCCCTAATTAATGTAATTTCAACTTTAGTATAATTTTTAACACATAAAATTTATTTTTTATTTTTTTTTTATTTACCGTTGCAATTATCAATAATTGTATGAGCGATGGGGAAAAAATAGGCAAATCCTCATGAACTATATCAAATTATTTATTCATTCTTACCTTTTTAAAGTTTTTATTTTTTTTAGTGTTCTTTGCAAGCTTTACTACATATTTTAATTTGTGTAATATTTGATTATCAAAGATGTTACACATTACAACCTTAGTATATTATCATAAAATTTTTACATGCAATTTATGTTATTTCTTCAATTGTTTGCTTTTATGTGGATAAATTATTGCTTAACTCAAAATCTCCTCTGCATGAAATTTACAATGATTTGATGTGGTTAAATTAGATTACATTAATTTTACAAATTTTTGCTTTAACATATATTTTTATAACACAAAATATTAATTTATTATTATTAGTGGTTACTTATTTTGGTAATTGACAATATTTTCAAAAACTAATTGAATGAGATGGAATAAACATCATCGAACATGTGTGAAGGAGCTCTATCTAATTAAATATTCATTCTTATATTTTCTTTTTTAGGATTTGAAAATTCTTATAAGTTATTCAATTCATACCTCATTTGATGATGATGGTTATTATATTTGATCTTTTTAATATTTCAATGAAAATTGCTCAATAAATTTCTCTTATTTCTTGAAATTTTAACATTGATTTGGTTATATTATATTTGATCAATTTCTCTCATTTAACCATTGTTTTATGCTATTTAATATATAGATAATGATATATTATTTTTATTATTATTATTCTTTTTTATTTTTATAATTTGCAACATTTTTGAACAATGTTTGATCATGATGAAAAATTGCTATTTGACTTGCTATAACAAGCTCAATATAATTAAATATTCCTTTTTGTACTTTTAAATATTTATTTCTAAACTTTTGGCAAGCTTTATAAGGAACTGTGATTTGTACTTATATTGATGATCAAGAATATTACACTCTTTTTGCTTAAATATTGATATCTTTAAACATCACCTCTTTTCCTTGGTGTCTCACATCTTTTATTTTGTATGTCAACATAGTACAATGTGGACTATTAAGATTTTGAATTCCTTTGTTTTGAAGATTGAGTGGGACGTCAACAAAGTACCACTTTTCTAGTGATGGCTTTGGGATGTGAGCAACCCAAGGCTTGTTTTAATGGTGTGGTGGATCCTAGACAGGTTGTATTTGTCATGTCCACTGCAACACTTGTCATTCATAGATGGGTCTATCTTCCCCTAGTCCCATATGAGTTTTTGTTTGTCTAATTAAAATAAGTTTGCTAGAAAAGATACATACCCATATCTTTTCACCACAATGCATTGATCATATCATTACTCTTCACCTAACTTCTATTTGTTTAGGTGTGATCCAAGTGGATTCATGTGCCTAAGGAGAATATTTGCTAAAATAAATGCTATTGCCTTGGAAAGATATTCTCTTCATTCTACCATTTTGTCGTTTATGAAATCCAGCTGTTACACCCTTGTGTTTGATGAGTCAAGCATAAATGTGTATATTTTATTTGGGCTTGATTTTAAGTAAAATTGTTAATAATTAATTAAATCAAGCCATGTATTTTAGATGTCTAAAATAATGGTCTCTAAGGGCCTTGAGGTCATGGCATACTTCAAGGAATTTTGAGACATGCGCAAGATTTTTTATAATTGAATTTTTTTTTATTTTTCTTGAATTTGATATGTCCAAACTTTGAGATTATGAGGCACACTAGTAGTATTAACATTTAAAAATATTATAAAATTATTTAATACTGAATTTTGATTTTTGGGCCAAGCATATTTGACAAAATGTATAGACATGGGTATTTGATTTTTTAATATTATTTTGGAATCGTTTTCTACGAATTTCTTTTTATAGCCACTTAATTAACTTATAATACTATAAGAATACAAAATTATTTTTATACACTTATATTCAAATCTTTGGCTAAAAAATTCGTCAAAAATACCCTAAAACAGCCGAAGTCTCGGGAAAATGCACTGTAGCATTGGGCGGGTCGACCCGGCGCGAAAAAAGCCCATCCCGGTTTTTTTAGATTAAAAATTTAATTTAAAAATAAAAATTTGGTTGACCCGAAAAGGCTAGGCCAAAGCCCGCCGAGAGGAGCTTGGCTAGCGCTGGTCAACGGTCAAACCAACAGTGCCTGGCTTAAGCCAAGCCCGCCCAAAGGAGCTCAGGCTAGGATAAACTGCAGCGCGGTCAACAGTCAATGAACAGATGCTTGGCTAAGTCAACCTGAACCGGGTGGTGAAATCCCGGTCAAGGAAGGGGGGAGATGGCCCCAAAGTGGCTCGGAAGTTACTCGGCGCAAATTCCTTATAAAGAGCTGCGCCGAATCCCATTCTGCAGTGTGGGACTAAAAATCCCACCTTATAACTTCCGCGGGATCCAATGGCGCAGATCAAGCCCACCCAGATCGAACGGGCGAGAGAAAATTCGAACGGCTGCTTCGAGAGGTTAATCAGCGCCGTTCGTTCAGCGCGCGGGATCTAATGGCTCAGATCAAGTCCGCCCGGATCCAACGCTCAGGATTAAGCCCGAACGGTAAAATGCGTAAACAATCTGCGTCGTTCATTTTTGGGCCTGGATCGGACGGTGGCTGCTTTCCGTCCGTTGCCCAAACGGCTAATTAATTTTTGGAGCCGTTGGGGGTGTTTTTAGAGCTCAAATCTGAGCTCTATAAATATAGAAAAATTATGTATTTTTTTGTTTTTTCAAACTTTGCTAAATTGTTTCAAAAGATTTTCAGATCTCAAACACAAGCATCCGAGCAAAATCGGCGCATTCGAGCTCTAGAAGCAAAGCGGCAAGAAAGCTAGTGGAATTAGAGGTTTTTCAATCATTTCTAAATCTCTATCCTTCTAATTCGACGATTGTGTGTGCCTCCTCTTTTCTCCAATTTTTTCTTAAGTCATTTGCCAATTTTTCGTATTTTTGTTTTGGGGCAAGGGCGTCCCGGCGTTTGTGCTAAAGCCCCGGGTTTGAGTTGAGCCCTGTAAAAACTCAAGTAGGTTTGGGATTAGCCATAATAAAAATCCCAAGTAGGTTCGAGGTGAACCGTATGAAAAACCTCACTTGTAATCGGAGAATTTAGTGATTTTTCCCAACACCGGTTGGGGGTGGACGTAGACTCGGTTTTGAGTCGAACCACTTGAAAATTTGTGTGTTTAATGTTCTTTACTTTTGCTTAAAGTTTTTTAAATTTAATTTCGAAAATTATAAGAATTTAAATACACAATTCACCCCCCCCCCTCTTGTGGGTTTTCTTTAGCACGAATCACTTCAATTGGTATCAGAGCAAGGAACCCCAAATTACGTGAGTAACATCACGTGGGAGATCCTCTTGTGCTAAGTGAAGGCTTTCTCACAATTTTTTGTGTGTTTGTGATTTAGTATGGCTTCCTCTTTGATCAAAATGAGTGCAACCTTATGTGAAGGTTTTTCCTCAAATCGGCCTCCATTATTCAAAGGAGAATTCTACTTATATTGGAAAAATCGCTTTAGAATTTTCATTCAATCTATTGATTTGGAATTATGGGAAGTCATGACGAAGCCTTGTGAACTTCCTAGAGATTCTTCTACTAATGAGGTCAAGGCCTTTAGTGAACTTAATGTTGAGCACAAGAGATTGGCTCAATTAAATGCTAGGGCATTGAACTACCTTCATTGTGGAATTTCTCCTAGTGAGTTTACACAAATCATGAATTTGCATACGGCTTTTGAGGTATGAAGGAAACTTGAAGTAACTTATGAGGGTACCTCACAAGTGAAAGAGACTAAAATCAACATCCTCACGCATGACTATGAACTTTTTAGAATGAATCCTAGTGAAAGTATTAAGAGTATGTTTTTGAGATTTAATGATATTACAAATGGATTGGCAAACCTTGGGAGGACATTCTCAAATGGTGACCTTGTGAGGAAAATTTTGAGAATCCTTCCAAAGGAATTTGATCCACTTGCAACCGCTATTAAAGTCGCTAAGGATCTTAGTAAACTTTCATTGGATGAACTCCTTGGGGAACTTCTTACTGCTGAAATAGAAATGTCAAGGAGACTAACGGAAGAGACTTCTACAAGCAAGTTAAAGCATGAAAGGAAGAAGGAAGAACCTATGGTCCTTAAAGCCACTAAATATGATTCAGACTCCACTTCTACTTCTTCCATGGATTTGGAAGATGAGGTAAGTTTCCATAATAATGGTTTAGCAAAAAATTTGGCAAAGAACTTTCTTAATAGGAAATGGAAGAAGAAAAACAATAAAGAGAGGAAAAGGCCACCAACTTGCTTTGAGTGTGGTCAAACCGGTCATATAAAACCGGAATGCCCAAAACTCAAAAACAAGCATGTGAAGGAGGAAGAAAAGAAGAAGAAGAAGAACAGCTTGAAGAAAAAGAAAGCATTTCAAGCTACATGGAGTGCCTCCGAAGATTCAGACATTTCAAGCTCAAGTAAAGGAGAAGAAGGAATGATTTGTTTTATGGCAAATGAAGCATCTTCAACATCTTCAAGTGAAGAAGAAGAAGAAAATGAGGTAAGCTCCTGGACAAGAGATATTCTTGAAAATAATTATATTGAAATTATGAATGCCTTAACTTCCTTAATGAGTGCACATAAAAAATTAAAAAGGAGTTACAAAGAAAAGATTGAATTGCTTGATTTTGTCATGAAAGAAGACGAAAAGAAAAGATTAGAAAATCAACTTATATGTGATGAAAAGGCATCTCTTATTATTGAAAATACCTCTTTGAAGCATGATATTTATATCTTAAAAGAAAAAATACAATCTTTTGAGCATGCTATAGATAATAGAAATATACATGTATCAAATGCTTGTTATCATTCACATGCTTTCAATTACAAAAAACCTAGATATTTGAGCATGCCTAGGCCATCAAACATTGTTTGCTTTTATTGTTGCAAACTTGGACATACTATGAAAGATTGTTTTTTAGAAGAAATATGTATGTACAAAAACAAAATGTTAGATGGATTGTTAAAAAAGAGAACATGCAAGTTCCATCTAGTGTTCAACCCAAGCTTTCTTGGGTTCCTAAGAATAAAACTTAGAAGAAAAGGTCTCCAAAATATTTGGAGACATTTTAGGATAGGTTTAGGATATTCAAAAACCTTAAATTAATGATTTTAATTAGTGAAATGTTTCTAATTTAGATTTTACACCTTATACAGTTAAAACCAAGAAGAAAATCAAAATCCACATCTTGGGTATTGGATAGTGGATGTTCAAGACACATGACTGGAGACAAAAGTAAATTCAAATCTTTGAGATCGGGCCCAAATAGGAAGGTGACCCTAGGAGACAACACAAAGAAAAGAATCATTGGAATTGGAGATGTAGGTACGACAAACTTTACCCTTTCAAATGTATTTTTAGTAGAAGGCTTAGAATTTAATTTAATTAGTATTAGTCAACTTTGTGATAATGGATTTGATGTTGTTTTTAATACAAAAGCTTGCAAAATTATGAAAAATAATGTTGAACTACTTATAGGCAAAAGAAAATGTGATACATATGTAGTTAGTTTTGAACAATTAGAAGCTAGTGGTTTGGAATGTCTAGTGACCCAATTTAATGAGAATTCATTATGGCATAGAAGATTAGGTCATGTAGGATACTCCACCTTGAAAAAGATTTCAAAATTAGATATAGTTAGAGGCCTTCCAAAACCAAGTAAGTCAAATTGGGAGTTTTGTGAATCTTGCCAAAAGGGAAAACAAGTTAAATCCTCTTTCAAATCTCAAAATGAATTAACAACTAGTAGACCTTTAGAAAAGATTTACTTAGATCTTTTTGGTCCAATACAACCTTTAAGTTTAGGAGGAAAACAATACGGATTTGTTATAGTTGATGATTTTTCTAGATATACTTGGGTATTTTTCCTTAGACATAAGAATGAAGCTTTTGAGGACTTTGAAGATTTGATTAGAGAGTTAGAAAGACAACATAGTTTAAAATTAATTTGTATACAAAGTGATAATGGGAGTGAATTTAAGAATGAATATTTTAGTGAGTTTTGTAAAGAGAAAGGAATCAAACATCAATTCACATGCCCATATACACCACAACAAAATGGTATTGTAGAAAGAAAGAATAGAACACTAGTTGAGATGGGTAGAACAATGTTAGCCGAATACAATTCACCCAAATATTTTTGGGCCGAAGCTATTAGCACGGCATGTTACATTATAAATAGGGTTAATTTGAGACCAAAGTTGAAGAAAACTCCTTTTGAATTGCTAAGGAAGAAGAAACCAAATCTAAGTTATTTTCATGTGTTTGGTTGTAAGTGTACTATTCTTAAAAATGAGAGATTAAATTTAGGAAAGTTTGATGAAAAGAAAAGTGTTGGAATCTTTTTAGGGTACTCATCAATTAGGAAAGCATATAGAGTTTTCAATCAAGAATCACATAAAATAGAGGAAACAATGCATGTTGTGTTTGATGAGACAATTCAACTAGTTAGTGAAAAGCATTTAGAAGATGAAATAGAATTAGTAAAAAATCTAGATTTAAATGAAGAAAAAATAGAAAATCTAGAAATGGAAAAGGAAAATGAAAAGGAAAATAATCTATCTAAAGGATGGAAATTTGCAACCTCACATCCAAAGGATTTGATTATAGGAGATGTGAATCAAGGAGTGAAGACTAGAGCTTCAATTAGAGATATAGATCATAGCGCCTTTGTGTCATTTTCTGAACCCAATTCTATAGAAGAAGCCCTTGCAGATGATTATTGGGTTCAAGCCATGAAGTTAGACCAATTTGAAAGAAATCAAATTTGGGAATTAGTATCAAGACCTAGTGATCAACAAGTAATTGGTACTAGATGGGTCTATAAAAATAAATTAGATGAAAATGGTGTAATAATTAGAAATAAGGCTAGACTTGTTGCTAAGGGATATAGTCAAATAGAAGGTATTGATTTTGAGGATTCATTTGCACCCGTAGCTAGGTTAGAAGCAATTAGATTACTTCTAGCATATTCATGTTATAAGAATTTTAGGTTGTTTCAAATGGATGTAAAAAGTGCTTTCTTGAATGGAATAATAGAAGAAGATGTGTTTGTAGAACAACCCCCAGGTTTTGAGAATCATGCACAAGGTGATTATGTTTATAAGCTTAAGAAAGCTCTTTACGGCCTTAAGCAAGCTCGACGTGCATGGTATCATAGGTTGAGTAACTATCTAGTAGATAGTGGCTTTAGAAAAGGTAAATTGGATACTACATTATTTCTAAAGTCATTAGGAGATGATTTATTAATTGTTCAAATTTATGTTGATGATATTATTTTTGGTAGTACAAAAGAAGAAATGTGTAAAGAATTTGGAGATCTCATGACTAAGGAATTTGAAATGAGCATGATGGGTGAACTAAATTTCTTCTTAGGGTTACAAATAAAACAACTAAAGGATGGTATATTCATTTCTCAAACAAAATACGTAAAAGAATTATTTAAAAAATATGGATATGAGAATATGAAAACTAGAAAAATTCCCATGAATCAATCCATTCACTTAGATCTAGATGAACAAGGGAAAGCAATAGATCAAAAATTCTATAGAGGACTTATAGGATCTTTATTATACCTTACAGCGAGTAGACCTGACATTTTATTTAGTGTTGGATTATGTGCTAGGTTCCAAGCAAATCCAAAGGAAAGTCATTTGAAAGGTGTTAAAGCGATTTTCAAATATTTGAAGGGAACCATGACACTAGGATTATGGTATCCTAGAAATGAACTCTCTTGTGAGCTAGTTGGCTATACAGACTCAGATTTTGGGGGATCTAGAGTGGATAGAAAGAGCACATCAGGAACATGTCAATTTTTAGGACACTGTCTTGTTTCATGGTCAAGTAAAAAACAAAATTGTATAGCCCTATCAACAATCGAAGCGGAATATGTTGCAGCTGGTAGTTGTGTTGCTCAAGTACTATGGTTAAGACAACAACTGCAAGACTATGGTTTAGAAGTCACACATATACCTATTAGAATTGATAACACAAGTGCATTAGCCTTAGCTAAAAATCAAGTTCATCACTCTAGGACTAAGCACATAGATGTTAGATATCATTTTATTAGAGACCAAGTAGCCAAAGGATTAGTAGAATTGGAATATGTCTCCACTAAACTTGAATTGGCTGATATTTTTACCAAACCCTTACCATCGGAGCAATTTCAAATATTGAGGGCAGAATTAGGAATATTACACATTGTTTAGGGTGTATTTCCTTTTGATGGTGTCAAAGGGGGAGAATAGTTAGAAGTGAGGGGGAGCATCAAGATAGGGGGAGCACATTTTTATCCCTATGAATTGTATTTTAATACACTTATCAAGATAGGGGGAGCACATTTTTATCCCTATGAATTGTATTTCAATACACTTATTCTTTTACATTTATGTCTTGCCATCATCAAAAGGGGGAGATTGTTACACCCTTGTGTTTGATGAGTCAAGCATAAATGTGTATATTTTATTTGGGCTTGATTTTAAGTAAAATTGTTAATAATTAATTAAATCAAGCCATGTATTTTAGATGTCTAAAATAATGGTCTCTAAGGGCCTTGAGGTCATGGCATACTTCAAGGAATTTTGAGACATGCGCAAGATTTTTTATAATTGAATTTCTTTTTATTTTTCTTGAATTTGATATGTCCAAACTTTGAGATTATGAGGCACACTAGTAGTATTAACATTTAAAAATATTATAAAATTATTTAATACTGAATTTTGATTTTTGGGCCAAGCATATTTGACAAAATGTATAGACATGGGTATTTGAATTTTTAATATTATTTTGGAATCGTTTTCTACGAATTTCTTTTCATAGCCACTTAATTAACTTATAATACTATAAGAATACAAAATTATTTTTATACACTTATATTCAATTCTTTGGCTAAAAAATTCGTCAAAAATACCTTAAAACAGCCGAAGTCTCGGGAAAATGCACTGTAGCATTGGGCGGGTCGACTCGGCGCGAAAACAACCTGTCCAGGTTTTTTTAGAAATTAAAAATTTAATTTAAAAATAAAAATTTGGTTGACCCAAAAAGGCTAGGCCAAAGCCCGCCGAGAGGAGCTCGGCTAGCGCTTGTCAACGGTCAAGCCAACAGTGCCAGGCTTAAGCCAAGCCTGTCCAAAGGAGCTCGGGCTAGGATAAACTGCAGCGCGGTCAACAGTCAATGAACAGATGCTTGGCTAAGTCAACCCGAACCGGGTGGTAAAATCCCGGTCAAGGAAGGGGGGAGCCGGCCCCAAAGTGGCTCGGAAGTTACTCGGCGCAAATTCCTTATAAAGCGCTGCGCCGAATCCCATTCTGCAGTGTGGGACTAAAAATCCCACCTTATAACTTCCACGGGATCCAATGGCGCAGATCAAGCCCGCCCAGATCGAACGGGCGAGAGAAAATTCGAACGGCTGCTTCGCAAGGTTAATCAGCGCCGTTCGTTCATCGCGCGGGATCCAATGGCGCAGATCAAGCCCGCCCAGATCCAACGGGCGAGAGTAAATTCGAACGGCAGTTTCGCGAGATTAATCAGTGCCGTTCATTCAGCGCGCGGGATCTAATGGCTCAGATCAAGTCCGCCCGGATCCAACGCTCAGGATTAAGCCCGAACTGTAAAATGCGTAAACAATCTGCGCCGTTCGTTTTTGGGCCCGGATCGGACGGTGGCTGCTTTCCGTCCGTTGCCCAAACAGCTAATTAATTTTTGGAGCCGTTGGGGGTGTTTTTAGAGATCAAATCTGAGCTCTATAAATATAGAAAAATTATGTATTTTTTTGTTTTTTCAAACTTTGCTAAATTGTTTCAAAAGATTTTCAGATCTCAAACACAAGCATCCGAGCAAAATCGGCGCATTCGAGCTCTAGAAGCAAAGCGGCAAGAAAGCTAGTGGAATTAGAGGTTTTTCATTCATTTCTAAATCTCTATCCCTCTAATTCGACGATTGTGTGTGCCTCCTCTTTTCTCCAATTTTTTCTTAAGTCATTTGCAAATTTTTCGTATTTTTGTTTTGGGGCAAGGGCGTCCCGGCGTTTGTGCTAAAGCCCCGGGTTTGAGTTGAGCCCGGTAAAAAATCAAGTAGGTTTGGGATTAGCCATAATAAAAATCCCAAGTAGGTTCGAGGTGAACCGTAAGAAAAACCTCACTTGTAATCGGAGAATTTAGTGATTTTTCCCAACACCGGTTGGGGGTGGACGTAGACTCGGTTTTGAGTCGAACCACTTGAAAATTTGTGTGTTCAATGTTCTTTACTTTTGCTTAAAGTCCTTTAAATTTAATTTCGGAAATTATAAGAATTTAAATACACAATTCACCCCCCCCCCCTCTTGTGGGTTTTCTTTAGCACGAATCACTTCACTAGCTCTTTAGAGCATTAAGTTGATGGTTGATTCTACTACATCTCTAATGCAATACCAAACATAGGAGTTTCTTCTCAACCAACTGCTCACAAATGAAATGACACCTCAATAATATTGTAGACAAAATTTCCTTTCTTTTAATTATATATATTCATATTCATGTGAGGATAAGAAAAAAGAATCATTACTTTCCTTACACACTACGGCGTTCTTTACATGAATTTCCTCGCACTTTCGTAGATTTGAGTGAACAATAACAACTGATATTTTTTTTCTTGCATATATGTGTAAAGCATTCCAATAGGATATGGACAACTTCTATTTTTTCTTTGGAGGGTGCAGCCTTAGGTTTTTAGTAGTTCTTGTGTATACAACAGAAACATATAATGGAGCAAATGAACTGTCATATCTTTTGTTGTTGTTTGGGTTGTTGGAAGGGTGAATAATGCTATTACTATTTGTCTATCCCTTTTTTGGAGTGTACATTGATCTTCTTTTAGCTACAAATTCTATAGAGGTTTTAGTTGTTGCAACTTATCCATGAGTCTTCTTGGAACTTAGCTAAATAGGGCATTATTGATAGATTTTGATATGCATGTTAAATCTCTAGTAATGGCTCGTAGCTATACTTCAATGTTTTGTATGGGCATTGAAGCTAAGAAGTATAGTTCAGGAATGGAATAGAATTTGTAGAGCTCACCCAAAAAAAGAAAAATGAGCAGCACTTACAAGGAATAGTAAATACTAATAGTGTCTTTCCTGGAGGACCACAAAAAAAGAGTCTAGATTTTTTTAATTGCTATAAAATATTAGAAAGTTTATTCCTTCAATGATTTCCTCTACTTACAAATTTTTTTCTTCCATTCTATGAATCAATTATTATACTTTAATTAGCTTACAGGAACCACCCTGGCATAGTGAAGACATCTTTTGAGTTTGGAGATAAAAAAATTTATTGGGTTTGAGCATAAGTCACTTAAGTTCAGATAAGAACTGCATATGGATCTCCACTCTTTTTGTGACACTACGAAGTGTTACTCGCACTGGTCGGCAATTTTTTTTCCATTTGTTTCCTAAAGTTATTTATGAATAAACCTTTTTTATTAGCCAGTTTACTAATCATTGACAAGACTATCTTTATGATGATTCCTTCTCCATTTAGGATCATTAAAGTAACACACTAATTTGTAATGGTGTAGTTATATTGTAATATAACTCTAAATCTCTTCTTAAGTGACATTCACGCTGCTTTATTTAGTTATATTATGTTGCTTCAATTTAACTCATTTTAGTTTTAATATATATATATATATACTCAATATGTAAAAAAATAATTTGTTGTTATTTTTGCTT